>BJCG01000215.1:0-145414 GCA_005406145.1 Prunus yedoensis
TCAATGAATATGGATATTGTTCCTCTCAAAACTTTAGTGCGAGGAGGAAAATGGAAAAATAAAGCAAGGGGTACTGAGCATGGAGTTACTATGGAAAAAACCAATGTGACACTGGGGATCAAGCGTAAAACAAGCGAGGATGAGATGGATACAACGAGTGGAAGCAAGAAAGGAAGAACTAATGTTTCAGAAAACATGACGAAAGTCAATACCGTGGTGGGACCAGTGGAGCTGGCCCACCATGAGCAATGATCGTTTTGAGTTGGAATGTTCGAGGGCTTGGGAACCCTAGAACATTCTGTGCTCTCAAACTCCTTTTGAGGGAGAAGTCCCTCGACGTAGTTTTTCTTATGGAAACCCGTATGACATAGACACAAATGGAAAGGGCGAAATATAGGCTTGGGATGAATATTGGTTTTGTAGTGAAACATGTTGGGATGGGTGGAGGCTGATGATGTTGTACACATATGGATGGAGTATGAATTTGTTATCATCTTCAGTAGGGCATATTGATGTTATTGTTCAATCGCCAAAGGTGATGCTTTCCATGTCACAGGTTTTTATGGTCATCCCGAAGTCCACAATAGAAAACATTCTTGGGAGCTGCTATGAAGACTGCACCACAGAGTTGACGGATCGTGGTTGGTATTGGGTGATTTCAATGAAGTTCTATCAGCGGAACAGCAAAAGGTTGCAGGGAGAGACCAATTGGACAAATGACACAATTCAAAAATGTCATACGTGACTGCTCTTTAATTTCCTTTCCTTTTCATGGCTACCCCTTATGGGCAAGAAGAAGAAATGAAAGTATCACGACAGAGGTTCGTTTGGATAGAGGTTTGGCTAATGCAGATCTACTTAGTCGATTTCCTGATTTGTTGATTCAACATCTAGACACTGTGGGATCTGATCACAAACCTATCCTTCTTAATGCATCCACTACTTTGACTCAGCAATAAGGACGGAGGAACACAAGAAGATTCCAATTTGAACAAATGTGGGTTCAAGAGGCTAGTTGTGAAGAGGTGATTAAGGAGGCATGGGAGGATACAAGGGGGTCTGGTAGTAATGTCACAACTTGTATTGCTCATTGTGCTGACTTTTTGACCTCATGGAACCGTCAACACTTTGGTAATATTCAAAAGAACCTGCAAATTGCCCATGCTAAATTGTGCAAACTGCAGAATGGGAAGTATGAACAAGTGTGGGTGTCTCGCAAACGAGAAGTTGAGAGAAAAATAAATAACTTACTAGAGGTAGAGGAGACAATGTGGCAACAATGTTCTCGAGTCACTTGGCTTAACAAAGAACGACCGAAATACTAAATTCTTCCACGAGAAGGCTAAATCAAAGGGACCGAAATAATACCATTCGAGGGCTTTTCGATGATAGTAATGTGTGGCAATAGCTAGTGATATATTGGGTCCATGTTTGCTACTATTTTACTGGTCTCTTCACTCAGATAGGTGGTCAAGATATGGAACTAGTTCTGGCAGCTATAACTCTTGTGGTTACAATGAATATGAACGAAATCCTTCTACGTCCTTTTAATTGTTTGGAGTTGAAGCAAGCCCTTGGCCAAATGTACCCAACCAAGGGCCCCTGGAATTGATGGTGATCCATGTCTACGCATTCTAAATGGGGAAGGTAGTGTGTGCGAGATTTTAATCACACTTAATTGCTTTGATCCCGAAGATAGCCCAACCTACTTCGAGTTTACCCGATTTTCTGCCCATAAGTTTGTGCACAGTCCTTACAAGATGATTGCTAAGTCTTTTGGCTAATCGATTGAAGATGGTTTTATCGGAGGTAATTTCTGAGTCACATAGTGCTTTTTGTTCCGGTTAGACATATTATTGATAATGCATGTCCGCTTTTGAGGTGGTTCATCATATGAAAGTGCCACGCAGTGGGAACGGTGTTAAATGGCTCTAAAATTGATATGGCAAAAAGCTTACGATATAGTGGAATGTGTGTTTTTGTGGAGGCAATGATGAACCGTTTCGGTTTCGCAGAAAGTTGGGTAACTCGTATCATGGACTACCATTACTACAGTCTTTTCTTGGTCCTATGGCAAGGAAATCCTCTTTGACATATCATCCCACATCGAGGTATTAGACAAGTTGCTCTTTATATCCCCGTATCTATTTTTAATTTGTGCAGAGGGATTACAGGCTTCATTCAACAAGCTGAATAATTGGGACATATCAGAGGCTTGAAAGTGGCGGTTGAAGCCTCGCCAGTGTCTCATCTTTTCTTGCCGATGACTCCCTTATTTTCTTAGAGGCCAAAAAGGGAAATGTTTGAGAGGTTAAAGGAATTTTTGTTACCTACGAAAAAAACCTCGGGCCAGAAGATAAATCTTGACAATCTGCGGTGTCCTTTAGCTCAATGTAACGAGGAAATTATTGATGCAACAAGGAATATACTACAAGTGCCTGTTATGGCTTTCCATGAGCGATACCTTGGGCTGCCAACGGTGGTTGGGAGGAATCGGCGTTCTTTATTCCTTACAGTTCAAGAGCAGGTTAAGTAGAAGGTCCAAGGTTGGAAGGAAAATGTTTATCCACAAATTCTAATTTAGTCTGTGGCTCAAGCTGTCCTTACTTATTCCATGAGCTGCTTTAGAATGCCTAAGTCTGTTGTCAAAGAGCTTCATTCCATATTGGCAAAGTTTTGGTGGGAAAGAGTAATGGGGGGAAAGGAATTCACTAGAGAGAAGATGGGAATTTTTATGTCGCTCTAAGAAGTTCAGCGGATTGGGCTTCGAAACATTGATCTTTAGAATCACCACTCCTCCACGATTGCCCCTAAACAACCGAGTTTGTGATTTGATCAATGATCAGGACACTGGGATCGTGAGCTTGTTAATGCTAGTTTCTGGAAACTGAAAAGCAAATGCAGTGCTCAGTATACCAATGGGATATGTATTACAGAATGAGGATAGGTTGGTCTGGCATTATGAGTGTGGGAGTGATTTTTCCCACAAGAATATTCGGTTGACAGATTCCTTCGTCTTCTCCACTTCTCTTTCTCCCTGCAAAATGAATAGCAATAAGAGGACCACACCCGGGGGGTGTTGGCCAAAGGCCCTCCGATGCCTAAGTCAGTTCAATCGATCTGTAGAGAAACGATAGCTAAAATAGGGTACGGGAATATGTATGTGTGGTGAAAACCGGGTGGCCGGAGCCGTGAGTGGTGGCCAGAGCCTTGTGTAAAAGGGAGAGAGAGAGTGGCGGCTAGGGTTTGTGAGAAATAATTTCTGTAGAGATTTGGGTAGTAATTTTGGACGTACCTCAACCCTTGTGTGTGGCCATCCTTTTATAGGGGTCTCGAAGGCTAGGGTTTCAGAGGAATAATTCTGTAGATGGAAAGGAATTATTCATCCCCAATTTGGAATTGATTTGATAAATTAGGGATTTGATTTATTAGGGATTTAAATCAAATCCCTAATTGTGGTAGGTATCAAATCAATTCCCAACTTAATTAGGTAACTTTCAATTTAATTGGGTAACCCCCAATTAAATTGAGTAGCTCCCAATTAGGTTGAGTAATTCCCAATTATGTCAAATAATCCCCAAATGGAAGGAATTATTTAACCTAGGGTTTTGATTTAATTTGGTTCCCACAATGAGAAAACAGGTTGTTACACAATACGGAGCATATATTGGCTTGCTTGTGCAATTCGAGATCGCGAAGATGGAGAGGTGGGTGCATCTAGCAACAACCTTGAGAGTTATCTGGCTGAGGTTATGACGGATGCAAGTGGCTACTAAAGTCAAAGTATTTTTATGGAGATGTATGTATGAGATTTTACCATGTCGAGCAAATCTCTCTTTGAAGTGAGTAGTATCTAACCCTATTTGCTTTCGATGTCACCAAGCACAGGAAACAATACTACACGCTTTATGGGACTGTCCTACAGCTTCGTGAGGTATGGCAATTTTCGGCCCTTCAAGAATCATGTACATCAGATTATCATGGTTGCTTTCTCAATTTATTCCGCTATATCTTGACCGTATTGGCTAAAAAGGAACTAAGGCACTTTGGATATATCTGTTGGAATGTGTGGAATGGAAGAAATGCTCAATTGTTTCAAGGCTGTAAGCCCAATGCTTTGCAAAGTTTCCAATACATGCAGGAGATGGCAGGAGAATTCTATCATTCGAATCACATGCATTCATGCTCGACTCAAGAGGGTAGTAACCTGGTGGCGAACTCGGAGAGACCTCTTGAGCAGTTTTTTAAAATTAATGTGGACGGGGGCCTTAAAGACAGATGATAGTGTTAGAGGGCTGGAGTTGTTATTAGAGACGATCGTGGGGAGTTGATTGTAGCAGCAGCCAAACCAGTGTGTGGCATGTTTACGCCCAATGTTACTGAATTATTCACAATCATATTCGGCTTACACTTGCTATGGACTTGGGGTTGCAACATATACAATTAGAGTCAGATGCACAAGCAGCAATACGGATGGCTTTCCAATGTGATGCAGATTTGGGTTACGAAGGAGTTTTAGTAAATGAAATTCGGGTTTTGGCTAATTCATTTCGTAGTTGTTTTGGTCAGTTTTGACCTCGTACTTGTAATCGTGCAGCTCATAGCCTTGCATGTTTTGCACTTTCTATTTCGGACCTTGTAGTTTGGATGGAAGCAGTGGCGGAGGCACTTGGGGACCAGTGCAGTCACTGGCCCCCACTCAAATTTTATTATAAAAAAAATAGTACTAGTATTAGAAGTCTGAAGCCATATGGATATGGGCCAAAGAACATTTCAACCAAAGAAGTCAAGTCATAGTATGGCGTTTAAGTCATAGGGGAGTGGTCCAGTAGATTTCAAGTTGAAATTTTCAATGTGGGCCAGCCAAATATCCTAAAATTATACACTACCTATTCCTAAAAGGATTAGAATTATTATTATTATTATATATTGCCTTCTAGTATAAATCAATAAACCTAAGCCTTTTTCTCTTTTCTTGAGTCAGAAACAACTAGCCAGTTACTTGTGAGTTTTTTTTTTTCTTCTCAAATTCTAATTATATTATCAAGTTTTTTTATTTCTATTGATTTTAATGGGTCTTTCAATTTATGTGTAGATTACCAAAGGAAAAGGCTTTGGAGATATTTGGTAAATCGCTATTCAACTCCAAGTATGTATTTGTCTATCCCTTACAATTTTTCTTGTGTAGTATGTAATTCTTTATCCCTTTAATGCAATTGTGAACTTGTGTTGGTGAAATTTTAATTTAATTTTATAAATTTCTATATATATGATTCTCTATTGGTTTGATTAATACATTGATTTGAATTGAATGCTCAATTTGCTTCGGTTTATAAGTTTGAGAAGATGTTCATAATTGTTTCGATTTAAATTTAGTTCATATATGTGTTTCAGTTATGGAAAGATTTTTCAAAAGAAAATCAAAGTCTCAATTATGGCCCCCAGACACATGAAATCCTGGCTTCGCCACTGGATGGAAGATGGACCTGAATGGTTGTCTTCCATTCTTGCTAATGATGTTATGCTTGCTTCTTAATGCAATGTTATGATATGATTCTCCAAAAAAAAAAAAAAAATGATTAAGTAACTTGCTAAGTTGGACTTTAGTCATCGGGATTTACTTTCTGTGGGGGCCTAGGTGCTAGGCGGGTCCCTCTTTTCTTTTTAATAAATAGTATAGCCGCGCGGCTATACTGTTTAATTATATTATATTCAAACAATATAGCTGCGCAGCTATACTTGGGTCCTTTTTTAAAATAAATGGTATAATCTCACGGCTATACTCTTAAATTTTACTTTTCTAAAGTTATTTTCCGTATAAAGAATTTAGTATTTTTCCGTTAATACACGTACGTATGTGTTTTTCAATAAAACTTCCATATTGATGTATTGAAACTTGAGGTATGTCCTCTCCAAAATATATTTAAAGAGTATTGAGGAGCGGCTATACTTTTTAAATATTCGCTTTTAGGGATGTAAAAAGTAGATAAATGACTCGATAAAGTATCAAGAAATTGGTTTCCATTCCACTGCCAACTTGAACTTGATAAAGGGTTTAGGATATGTCAAACGAAAGGAAAGTAATGACTTATGTGGGGTTGTTCCTTCCTTGCCAGAATAATACTAAGCAACCAAACCAATTTAATTACATTTACATATATAGCCAACCAACTGCTACTAGTATTAGTGCTTTTTACCTACAAGTTTTACCATCCTCAATCTATACTATATATTCAACCCCTCACCCCCTACTTCTCCACTACTAGTTTATATCCTTCGGGACTTGACATTTGCATAATCGTGCATGTATATTGTAATGCCATGGTGTTCACTCACTAAATTGAAAGAGTACCACCGACTTTTTGAACAGATTAATTAGGCTTTTATAATTTCTATTTCTTAGACATCAACCCATTAATTTTGAAATCTATGTATAAAACCCAAATTCAAACTAAAATATATAAAAAGTCATAGTACTCCAACATATTTACATTGTTTGCCACCATACTTCAAATAAGTCAACCTGACGGTTTTCAAGCATGTTATTAAGTCCCTCATTTCTAATTAATAGTTCATAATTTATAGCGTATCAATGACTATGTTTTTTTTGTGGGCATTCCCTCTAATCCCTAAATGACTTTGAAGGAGTTAAACTCAATTTACTAGAAAATAATTACGAATTTTATTGATCAAGATAATATTCCTCCGGTGGAAGCCCTGCGTTCCACCAAGCCCAACCTTTTTTTATTTTATTATTTTATTGTAGTTGAAATGGATGACCCAGGTTTTTTCAAACAACAAATCTGACCCTCCAAATGAAATGGGACTAGATATTCTTGGGACAATTTTTTTTAATACAAAATCTGTAGGCAATGTTTCAATTTTCCTTTGAATCCCACGGCCCAGCCTTACTCCACTCCAAATTCTTCAAAAATGTTCATATAAAATGCTTTCTTGCCTTCCTCGATCCCAAAATGCCTTATTTGGCGACATATATCCACAACAATTTTTTTTTTTTTTTTTTTTTTTTTTTTGCAATTTGGATTTTGGGTTGAAATGTTTATTAAAAAACAAAATTAAAATAACATTAACAAAAATTGGCCATTACAATATGTAATCATGCATGCATCTTTGATTAGGGCTTTGCAAATGACCCACTAGTGTAGTGGTTTGGAGTAATTGTTTCCTCAGGTAAAGTTTTGGGTTCGAATCTTAGCATCCTTGTAGTGTGTGTGAGTTTGATATATTATCGCTACTCTCAATTGGAAAGGTTCTATTAAAAAAATTAAAAAAGAACTAGGGTTTTGATGAAACCTTCCTATTGAAATAAAATAATCAGACCGCTACTAAATTCAGATTTAGCGTTTAATATTTCATTGAAATCATTTGGCCTGCAAATGTTTTACCTCTTTTTTTTTTTCTTTTTTTTTTTCCCTTTCCTACCCTGTCCATGGATTCCTATTAATCACACTTCCTCTAACCTCATTTAGAGAATCCGGTTTTGTGTCCAAGTGATTTCCCATGTTTGCAACTCTTCTTCTTTTTTCGCCTTAATTCATTCCGATATTATTATTATTATTGTTATTAAATGGAGAAGAACATGAATTGAATGTTGATTTCAATTCAAAGATAAGGGTAACTTGTATGGTAACATATCACCTTCACATTTTGTGTTATAAATTATTCACATGGCATACCATATTAACTCCTTGTTGTAAATGTACGTAGGCTTTTTTTTTTTCTTCTTCCAGATGATGTAGACCTTGATTTCTTGCATATTAACCATTCCTCTTTTTTGGTTGTTCATTCCTGATTGTGTACCTACAAATTATTTGATCATGCACCTACACATTTACCTGTTATGTTTTATTGATAATAGGTACATTACATATATAAAAGAGGTACGTTGCTTTTATTGATAATGTCTATTTAGCTATTATCTCTTATTGATAATAATTTAAATATTTTGTTTTTGCTCAGGTCTGATCCCGTTGAAACTTCGGCCCGGCCAAAGCTAAAAAAATTTGAGATTAGTACAATAAATAAGATTTTAAGCTTGATTAAGTAACTTGTTGAGTTGGACCCTAGTCATCGGGTTTTACTTATAAAAAAAGGGTTTTATTTATAGATTAATAAGGCGATGGGCTATTAAAAACAAAAACAAAAAAAAGACCCATCAAGCTAAACCTCAAGAATCATTGTGAATCAATCATCCATTAGCAAATAAAGACATTTGACTTTTAGTTCAAAGGATATATTATATACATGGTTCAAAACTAAAAAAATGACAAAAATATTGCTTTTTTCAGGTGTAGTGTAGGCCCTTGATTTTTCAAACTTTGTTGGCTTCTGTCATATCGATATTATAGATTCGTTACTCTCTTTCTCACATCATCACACAATTGAAAGGTTGGTTGGACACTCCAACTCCAAAAGGAGAAGTGTGAGAGGCATAGAGATGGAGGGACGCCTGCAGAAATACAGTTGAAAACAACTAGACCAAGGGAGGATTCTCATACAATAAGTTTTGGCTAAAATACAAAAGAAAACTTCAATATTGCTCATTGCATCAAGTCATCAGCAACAACCTGATAGAAAATAAGCACGTTATGGTTAAAACGTTGAGAAAACCAAACCAAATAATGAACAAACAAGTTTAGAAAATAAGTTGGATCTAAACCTAAATCAAACAAGTTGATTCATTGTCATGTAATGTAATCAACACAGAGATGTTTGTCATATTATTTTAATGGACCCAATCAAACTGATCAAAATGTCTAGGCCATGGAGAAGCCAGCCAGCCAACATATGTGATGTGGTTGAATCCTTTTGTCTGGTAACTACAAGCTTTTCTGCAACCCCTCAAATCTCTAAATGCTAGCTTCTCACACATGATCACAGATAAGAGCTAGCTAGTACTATCTTACACAATTAATTAAAATGAGCATGCATGCATCATGCATGCGTGCATGAGAGGTTGAAGTTAGCAAAAGTTGGATGGTCTCCAGAGCACAGTGAAAGAAAGAAGTCGTTTATCATAATTATTGAAGATATGGAAAGATTCATAGCAATAAAGTTTATTTTGTTACATTGTTTAGATAGTCAACACTTTTACTTTAGGGTAATTTAGGAATTTATTTTCTTACCTTACATAGCACTCTTTTCCCTTACAAAAGATACCCTTGTGTATTCTAAAGATACATATCAGAAATATATCAGAAATACCATTTTCTTACAATAATAAAGTTCAAAAATATAACAACACACTTTCTTTCATTCATTCTCTTCCTCTCTGCGGCTGCCTAAAGTAAAGACTAAGAGTGAGAGTGCCCTCCTCCTCACTTCTCTTATATTCATATGTTTAATTAATTATGTATATACTCTTGTCGCTTTCATATCTTAAATAAGGTGTTTATAAATGTATAATCAGATCATAACATTTATCATGTGAGAAGAGTATATAGTATTGTAGGGGCTTTTTCGTTCCCGCAGCTACAGATGAGCTTGGGCTGCTGTCAATAGCAAATGGGTGGAGTTGCCCCTATGTCTGAGTTCAGGAATCAGACCCCAAGAGTGCTTTGAAATGGTTGTGGAGCCTTAGGAAACACCTTGGTCTCCTTCACCAACGAAACCAACAGTTACTTACAGATAAATAGACAACTTGGCTTGAGAAGCTTGTGGCATGGAAGCTAAGCATTCATGAGTTTAGCATCAAAGAGAGAGAGGCCTTCTTTTCTTCTGAGAAACAGGGGTTCGAAGTAAGGGGAGAAGGAATTTCTTGGAGAGGAATCGCTGGTATGGAGTGCCCTCTTTTCTTCTCTTCATTTTTCTTTCCTCCTCTTTATTATGTGATGGGCCCCTTTATGCCAGCAAAAGGCTAAATTTTGCACGATGCGCTGTTCCCTTATAGGTTTGTATGTCTCTACCACAGGAAGGGGAAGGTGCCGAAAGCTTGCATTGTATCCCTTGCTGTTGGAAGCTTTGAGCGCATCGGCTTCGCATTTGAACTTCTACCTTGGTCTTTCGATAAGTAGTTCTTTCTATTTGTTGGAATTGTGAGTCCTTTTTTGACTTTGTAGGAATAGACGTAGACTGGCGTTTTGGCCTAGGCTTGCTTTTCTTGTGAACGCATGCTTGACTAACTTTGGGCTTTCCCCTATGTCACGGGAAATAAAATTTGACAAAATGCGTGTTTTGCAACGCTTGGATTTTTGCATTATTGAGAGAGAATTTTCTTGCCATGGGAATTGTTTGTCGATCATCGAACGAAAATTTTGCTTGACATGGGTATGAATGATAAATTGCATGCAACTTGGATACTTGTTTAACCGCTTCTTTTGGCGTGTTGTGCTTGACACACATCTCGCGCGTGCTACGTTCTTGACCCCCTCTTCTTTTCTCTTATTATTTTTTTTGTAGGGGTCTGTCACTTGCCAAGATTCACCATGACATCCAATGATCCGCTGTCAATCATTAGGGATCACCTTTATTCACTGGATGACAAGTTGAAGAGGGGGAGGCCCCCTCCGCTGCTTAAGAATGCTTGTGAGGACGTCGTCGTAGATGGAGAGCCAGCGCCGAAAACTACTTCAGTGGTTGATCCTGCATCCATATCAAGGTGCTGTGTAGAGAGGGGCTTGTTTCTGGCAGTTCCCTTATTCTTTCAGTATCCATGTGGCATCAGCAAAGGTTGGTCAGAGTGGGTTGACCGTGAACTAAGGTATGCGACATCCTACACCGGGCGGGGGTGCTAGACGCCATTTTCCTCTCCAAGGTATGTGACATCCGCATTGAAGCCAAGATGCTTCGTCACGTGGTCAGGCGATGGAGTACCGAGACGCACACCTTCATTTGTTCGTGGGGGGAGTTTACCCCCACGCTTGAGGATGTGGCAAACATTTTCCACCTCCTCATTTGCGGCAACCAAGACCCCTTTAATGTCACACTGACTCCAGAGAATGGAAGGAAGCTTGCGATCTTGCGGAAAGGCGCCCCGACTACTCCTAGCAATTGGATACAGTATTTTGGGGATGCCAATAGAAATGAGTCGTGTTGTCTTGCCGCACTTATATCACTATGGCCTGGGAGATTCATCTTCTGTAATTTTTCTCAAGACTGTTTACATGAGTGGGTGTTCCCTTTGGCCTTGGCAATAACACATGGCGACGTGATTCCTCTAGCCCCCATGTTCTTGGGGCACCTATATCGCTTGCTTGATCAGGTTCAGTTTCTTGAAAAATGGGCAGTAGGGACTATGGCTGTGAAAACCCTCCTGAACTCAAGCTTTTTGCAAGTATTATTATGGGAGTGCTTCAAAGGGATAGATGTGCCCCCACTTCCCTATTCACGAGCCATGCTGCTTGTCGATTCCGGTAAGGGCTCTTATGTACCAAAAAGACTCCCTCTGGTTTGTAGGTGGTCCCGGCGAATGCAAAGGAAGGGTCATAATTTTCTGGAGCTACTGGATGGTGTTGAGAACTTCGTTTTTCGTCCTTACTGTGTTCTGCCAGAGGAATTTAAGCGTGTGCCTCTCTATGCTGATTCTAACGGTCTAGTTGAGGCCCTGGTAATAATGGCACAAGGTCGTCAATTAAGTAGAGAAGCCCTGTTGAGCACCGCATGCCTTCCTTTGCCCACACTAGGCGATGATCACTTGGAGACTTCCGTGCATTATTCTCCGCACTGAGTTAGACGGCAGTTTGGGCTTAATCAGGGTGTGCCTTTCAGTCCCAGCCATGGCGATCCTTCCACACTGCATAGGGCCTTTTAGAGCGAGGATAACGTGCCAGAAGATGACAAGACTCTTGCCCTCACATTGGCTGACAGGGAACGAGTTGGTGGCTTTTCAAAGGCTTACCAATCTTATTGGAATCGCTGTTTTGCTTCGTTCAGTCGATTCCATGCTACTCATTACGATAGACTGCCTCTCACCACAGTTCGCCATGCCCTCTTAGTGTCGGAAGAGAAAGTCATCTCTTTGAGCGAGAAGCTAAACTTGCCTTTCACTTCCAAGAGTGGCGAAATTGTTGGTGACTTCTCCAAGTTAAAGCAGAAGCTGGAGAAACCGGGCTCTCACGATGCGGGGAGGAGCACTGTACGTGGAAAGCGAAAGCAGGAGGAGAGTTGTGGTGCTGAGAAGAAGCAAGCTGTCAAGGAGCCGAAAAGGTTCATCCCTAAGGTGGCAGTAAGTGGCTCCCCTAGAGACAAAGGGAAGGCTTCCTTGGAGCCCTCACCGCATCGGGAACTTGTGGCTTCTGGCAGCAGCAAGCATGTTGGCGAGGCGCCATAAGCTTTGCCTTCTCATAGTGAGTATAAACAGTTGCCGCAAATTCATAACTCATGCCCACATCGTTTTCACCCTCTTTTTTTTTTTACTCGTTTTGAATTTGTCTCCCCTTTTTATTCCCGTAGGTACCCCTCAAAGTAAAAGCAAAGACAAGGAAGCCCCCGCAATCCCGAAGCGTCGGAGCATGCGTATTCTTCGAGCGAGGTTTGCTGAAACCCGCAGAGGTAAGGGTGAAAGCTCAGGAGCCAAGGTTGTGGTGACAGTTGATGATGATGAAGGTGACGAAGGCGATGTTGTAGAGACCAAAACCAGCACCCACGAGTAAGAGGGCATTCACAGCGTAGGTGGCCCGGACGAGAACCTTGATGAAGATCAATATTACAACCGTGATGAAGGCGCATATACAGGTCCTGACACGTGTTTGGAGGAGCCGAATGACTCAAACGTGCCACCTGGGTTTATTGGTGACCACGAGCGACATGTCAGTGTTGAACCGGTATCTAACACTCTCTCTGCTTGTTTTATTTATTTATATGTGTTGTATGCCGAAAGTTCTGACTCATAAATCATGCCCCCCCCCCCCCCTCTTTCTTTTGCAGGTTGCCCATACTGTCGAGAACATGGCAGACCATTCTTCAGAGGCTGGCCCCTGCCTTCCTGCTGCTATCATTAATGCCACGCAAGATGCCGACAAGGTATCTATCGCTCGCTTTCCATCTTCTATGTTTTGATTTTATCTTTTCTCATGCCTTCTATCATTTCATTTGCTCTCCTCTCCTCCCCCCTTCTCATTAGGCTAGGAGTGCTTCACAAGGTGCAGAGGAGACGCATCCTGCCCTTCCTCCTATTGAAACGCCCGACGTAGCTACTGACACTACTCTGCATCTTCCAGCAGTGCCGCCCTGTAGTGAGGTTACTGATGGTTGTTGCCAGGTTGGCAATGCTCCTATCGAGAGTGCTCCCATGGGGCGTTTATCAGAGAAAAGCTTGTCCTGGCAGGATTGGGAAAATTCCTTCATCACGTTCAAGGCCTTCTTCGATGGTGGTATCAAGATTCTTTGGTCCATCGATGAGCTCCTTCTGCTTTGTTATAGGTTTGACGACTATGCAACGTTCCAGGGTGATTTTGTGTATCCGGAGACTGTTGAAGTTTTGAGAAAATTCATGGATAAGTATGGGGGTTTTATGGAGATCACGGGTATCACTTCCTCCATCTGGAGGAGCGTTGCCTTCCAGGCTCTCGGCTTGGTGCTTCACGAGATAGACACCATGCAACTCCTGGATATCACGAATCATAGGCTGCTTTGTTCACGGGACGCAATCTGCGAGATCATAACTTTGGGTTTTCATGTGGATTTTCTCCTAAACTTAATGAGGAACCTAGCACGTGCTATGTTTGGGGCGCGAGCCCTCCATAGCATGGGATCGTCTCTTGGCCCCAATGAGGTAAAAGCTGCAGCTAACGCTTTGAACCTTAAGCAGCGAGAATTGGAGGACTAGCGCCGGGAATTGCATGCCCTTCTTCTTGCCAAAGGTGTTTCTGCCGATAACGCTAAATGCGTGGCGAAGGCAGCATCTAGGTCATCTCATAAGGCTTCCTCCGTTCTTTCCGATCCTTCTCTATGATTTCAAGGTATGCAACTCTTCTGCTGCTCTTGCCTTTCATCCTTCTTCTTTTGTTGTTGTTTTGTTTTGCTTGGTAACAAGCTATTTCTTCCAGCGCCATCTCATCTTGACATATACACTTATTCTATCTTGCAGGTGGTTTTCTTTGGCTTGGGGTTCGATTGGCTTTGGCGCATAGTTTCCGTCCCTTTTGAAACCATAGGATGTACTGATCTTTGGCATGTGTAACTTTAGTTTGTTCCGACTGTGTTTTTTTTTCTTCTCTTTCTGGATACTCTAAAGTTTATGTCATCATGACCTTGTAATGTAGTACTGAACTGCGGGAACTTGTATTAATCTCTAGAATGCTTGCGGCGTGTTGTAATCCCGCATGTCTTATATATATATATATATATATATATATATATATACGTTGCTTGATTGGCAGAATTTGTTCTTGTGAACTGCTTGACAGGTTGGGTAGCCTTAAAAAACAAAGTACATGCTGCCAAAATTTCGGCAAGATCCTTAAGCAAAATCCTCGATGTATTACTTTTTAACTTTTTTTTTTTTTTTTTGCAAGGCTTGCCTAATTATTTGGCTAAAAATGCACCCTCTTGTCATGCCTTATAAGGGTTAGACCAATATGTGCATGATTTTCACAAAGGTTCTTGTGAAATTCCCAGATGTCGTGAAGTTCTTTGAGCTTGTTGATAGGAGTCAATGGTTTCGTTGTTCCAGCATCTCAAGACACACACTTTATCGCACGTTTCTTTGTAATAGCCTGGCTTTGCATACTTCACATTATTTTGCTAAGGCATGATGCTTGTTAACTGTTCGGGATCCCATCGAAGTGACTTTGCTTGGCATGCTTACTGCTAAGTGGCGTGTTTTTTTTTCTTTGGCGCAAAGGAAGTTTGAAATATGGAAAGAAAGAACTTCAGGGACAGATTTTTTTTTTCTTCAAAATACTCCTTCATTTTCATTGCAAAGCCCATGCTACCACGATGGTGCATCATACAAAAGTTTTCCAAAAAACATAAGGTAAGATAATAGAAGGAGTTCATATCTAAAACGGAAAGAAATGCAATAACGAAAAGTGCAGGACACAAAGTTAACTTAGCAGTAGTAAGGCTTGAGCCACTTCCCGTTGATAGGATCCCTTAGTGTGCCTTTCTTGACAGAGACCAAGCAATAGTAGCCACTGTTGTAAACTTCTTTGACTGTGAATGGGCCTTCCCATTGCAGGGCAAACTTGGAAGGTCCCGAAACTTGCCTTCTCACGTGCTCAACAACTTTTAGCACGAGATCTCCTTGCTTGAAGGGTTAAGGCTTGACTGTCCTGTTATAAGCTTGGGCAATAGTTTTGTGGTACATTGCTGTCCTCCTTTCAGCTTCTGCTCTATTTTCGTCCAATGCTTCGAGGTCCAACAAGTGCCAGTTTGAGCATGACTTCGTATCCCATTTGAGGTCGTTAACGGCTGATACTCTAGCAGTGGGGATGGTGATCTCGACAGGTGAGATGGTGTCGGACCCATATACAAGTGAATAAGGTGAGAAGCTTGTGGCACTTCTTAGAGAGGTGCGGTAAGCCCATAATGCGTCTGGCAGATGAACAGTCCAACCCCATTCATACTCATATACCATTTTTGACAGGACCCGACCCAAATTGCACTTTGGAATTCGAGCCGAACCCTGTGCGTGTCCGACACCTGGCGAGTGTTGGGCACAAACGACCAAAGTACCCTTCTAAACCAAAGCCAAAGAATTTCAAGCTCGACTTCTACCGAAAATTTGGTAGAGTCTCCCCTATAAAATGAACATTTCCCCAAAAACTTCCACCTATCAAACAAGCATATACGAATATAACCCAACTGCCAGCATGTATCAAATTATATCAAAAATCAAGCATCATATTATTATGGCCTCAGGCCTCAATAAATCAAATAAATCATTCAGCTACTAAAATTCATCTCAGCTCTCAGAATATCAATAATACATTAACAATCTCAAAGACTCCAACTCATGGCTGCACCTTGTAACAAAAGGCTGCCTACGTACCCTTACTGAGGGATCAAGCCACACGTAGCTCTTCTATTTCATTTCAGCTTTCTGTTTCAAGCTTACTGGCATTACTCACATGGCAATAACTATATTCAAATGAAGGAATAAAAGCATTTAGATTCAAGTAATCATTCTTGGAAAGTCATAACTATTAATTCGTCGTGACACCATTGGTGACACGTCCTGCCCTGTAATCCTCGCTGGACTCAGGAGACATCTGGTCAACCTGATCTGCAATCCTCGCTCCCCCGGTCTGGATATCTCTAAAACTCGAGGGGCAAAGTATGCTAGAAATACTTGGGCTATTTAATACCATATCCAATAATAAAAAGATCAAAGTAAACAACTTAAATAAAATAAAATAAGATAAATTAAAGCAAAACGGATTAAAATAAAATAAAATAAACAAGCTTCGACTACCCCAGTATCGACCTCATGTAAGGTTCATAAATAATTATATATATATATATATATATATATATATACGTCTTTCTCTTGTGACATAAATATATCGATTAAGAAACAAATAGTAACTGTATAAAGTTCCTCACTTTTACTTTAAAAGCGTTTCAAAGCTTAAATTCTCTCCACCTAGGCGTACCCCCATTCTTGATCCGTCAATTCCATTCTCGCAGGCCTAGGAGACACCAAGTCCCCTCGAGCCACAATACTCGCAGGCCTCGGAGATACCACTTCTATCTGAGCCGCAATGCTCTCAGGTCTCAGAGATAACTCTTCAATCTGAGCCGCAGTACTCGCAGGTCTCAGAGATAACTCTTCAATCTGAGCCGCAGTACTCGCAGGTCTTAGAGATAACTCTTCAATCTGAGCCGCAATATTCGCAGGCCTCGGAGATACCACTTCTATCTGAGCCGCAATGCTCGCAGGTCTCAAAGATAACTCTTCAATTTGTGCCGCAATACTCGCTGGTCTCAGAGATAACTCTTCAATATGAGCCGCAATATTTGCAGGCTTCGGAGATACCACTTCTATCCGAGCCGCAATGCTCGCAGGCCTCGGAGATAACTCTTCAATCTGAGCCGCAATACTCGCAGGTCTTAGAGATAACTCTTCAATCTGAGCCGCAATACTCGCAGGTCTCAGAGATAACTCTTCAATCTGAGCCGCATCACTCGCACCACACAGTTCAGGCGTCCCCGGACTCGTGGGGCATTTTTTATGAATGACTCTGTTCCAAGTAACTAGGGGGTACCTTTGTGATGGGTTTGAAAAACTGTATCCCAAACTTATATCAATACTTTCCTTTGTTTTACAATCTAATTCCTAGCCTTAATCAATTTCCTGATAACTTGGTTCAGATCACTCACTCCTGGTCAGGACTCGTTTACATGGTTCTTCTAACCCTTTTCAAAAGATATAACTACCTCAAAAGACTCACGGTCAACCGAGGGGTCAAACTGCCTAAACTTGGTCAACCGGGCCCGCGGGGCTCATGACCTCCTATCACAAATCCGGGAGTTCCTAAAGGTTCCAATATGCCTAGGACACATGTCCCGATTGGACGGTTGGATTAATCACGATCGTACGATCAGACGGTTATTATTTAATTAAACTTTGAAAAATTAAATCGGAATATCCGGGACTCCGATTCACGATCAGCAAATTCCTACACGATCCTAGGAATGCCTAGATCAACATATATTAACTTGACTATGATCCAACGGTTCAAACGTATCGAACCCGGAAATCGCATACTAGACGTGATCCGTTCGGGGTTCAAACGTTGTCCGAAATGAAATCCGAAAGTACCTACGCACTCGTGAGGACCAAGGAATCATTCTGGAGCCCTAAGTCGGTCCCAAAACCTAGCCCACGCGATGCTGCATGCGCCGGCAGCGCGTGGGTTCCCAAAGCGTTACCACTTGCCGGAAAATCTCAAAATCAAGGTCCAAGATTCCTACCCTAGGGGTAAAACCTTATTTGGAGTCACTTTTGTTCTTGGACCATGGCCAAAAATTAACCGGAACTAGTCGTAACAAAGCCAAAACCGTCGGCCAAATTGGGTATTTTGAACTATATGAAAAACCTTAAAATCAATATAAAATACCTACATAAATAGATAGAGCATGATGAGAGGATGAAATTTCATACCTCTTTCGACGGAATTGGCCGTCGGAATCGCCGGAAAATGCAAGAACATTGCCGAAAAACCTAACCCTTTTCCAAGCTTCGAATCGAGCTCCTCGTCAGCGGATCGGATTGGGTCTTGGGTGGGTTTTGTAGAGGAGGATGAGGGGAAGACATTTCGTGAAGGTTGCGATGGCAACCGGGATGGGATGGAGCCTCAAAAATATGATGGAAGTGGAAGGAATGAATCTGGAAAAATAACCAGAAAATCTGGTTATATCGCAAGGAGGAAGAAGACCCGGCACTGTAGCACTGTAGCGGCACTGTAGATACAGTGACAATTTTAAGAATTCTCACTATGTCCTTTCCGTTTCTAGACCTTTTCTCCTTTGTTACAATTCGGAATTGGGCGTGCCGCATGTCTACGAACTCGTGTCGTCGAGCTCTATGCAAAGGTACCACCCAAATCTCCAAATTCTTTCCCGAATAAAAGTCAACTTTAAACTCATTAAAATATCCTCGGGGTAAAATTGTCTTTTACTTTAAACTCAGAAGGTGGATGGATAGTCCCGATTAAATCAAGCCCCCAAGTGTAAAAAGGCCAAGGCGTGCGCATGTCCTGCAACAATGTAGGAGGCTTGTGGCTTAGATTGGCATGGATTTGGCATGTGTGGCACTTCTTCACAAAGTTGTGTGCGTCATTCTTCATGGTAGGCCAATAGAACCCAAAACTCAGCAACTGCCGGTGAAGCCTCTTCATTCCTTGATGCTCACCACTTTCTCCAACGTGTACTTCTTGCATGACTTGATGTGCCTTTGCTTCTCCCAAGAATTTTAATGACTCACCATTGAACCCCTTACTATAGAGGGTCGATCCGTCTTGAAGTACCTTCTTACTATCTTTTTAAGCTTGCGAGCATGTCTGGAGTTGGTTGGCAGAGTTCCCTCGATGAAGAATGCTAAGTATGAAGCCCTCCAATCCTCCGCGAATGAGATGGTGAAAGATTCTTTGGTGGAGGGTATTGTCGAACACCTGGGGCAATTGGCTTGAACTTCGGCTGCTTGTTTCTTCATTTCTTGCCAATAATAACCCTCTCGTTGTAGGCGCCGATACAAGCTTATTACTGGCTCCAAATTGCAAGTGGCATCATGTACCTCTTGGAGCCTCCTTTATGCTTTTGTCATCCCTATGCAACGGGTCAAGATACCTCTTGGAAGACATCTGTAAAGCTCCCCAAAGATAGCTGCATAGTCCTTCAAGTCTTTGATGTCACTTCCTTCGCTTAATTTTTTCTTCACATATTTCCTCCAGTCGCTTACTTCCATCAACTCCTCCTGAGCCATTGCTTCAACTGCTGGCACATCCTTTTTTTATCACAGTAACGTTGGGTTGTTCTTCAACGAATGAGAACTTTGATCCCAACGTAGCCAAAGGGAAGTGAATTCTGACTTGGAAAAGAGGAGAGAGGGAGGTAAAGGGAAGTGAATTCTGACTTGGAGAGGCCTTTGAACGTGGGGGAATTCTGAATTCTATCATTCTACAACTTGGGAGCAGATTTTGGAGCTGGAGATGAAGCTTGGAGCTAGGGAGCTCAAGGAGGAAGACAAGGGCAACAAAGCAAAGAGTGGAAGAGATTTCCACCATTGAAGACCTTGAGCTCCCATGTTCACAAAATCTGTAACTTCTTTCTAATTATATTTCGAATTTGTGTTTGAAATGATTATGAGGAACTAAACTCCATAGCTAGGGCTTAGGTTGAAGCCCTAAACATGATTACCTTATTGTTTTGATGTTTGAGTGTATGAATTTCTAGATATTGTTGATGAATTCCAATTCACCAAATTAATCTATCCTTGATGTGTGTTTTTCCTTGGTTGGCCATCTTTGAAAGCATGCATCTTGAGTTTGTTGGGATTATGTGTATCTTCATGTTTTCCTAAGCAATAGATAGATGGAGTAAGAACTATCCATGTGAATTGGTTTCTTGAATACCTAATGTAAACACCATGCTATTAGGGTTCTTGTGATGTTCATATTCTCTTTGAACTTAATGGGTTTTCCTTGCAATCGAATCGAAGTACGAACCATACCTAGGTTCGGTTATGAGGAGAGCACAAGTATTGTAGCACGAACCATGCACTTTACATATATTAGAGAGAATCAATGCATCTTGAACCACGACCCATGGTCTTGATTGCGAACATCTTCATTAACACGTTTAGAGTTCATCACTTGAGTATTCATGAACTTGGGTAGAATTGTTTAGGGTGGATTCCGAAACCCTAGTGTTTGTTACATTTTACTCTCACATTTTGATAACTCATCTCTGCCATCCTCATTTAAATTCCAAGTCCATTTACTTTCATGCAATAGAAATAGGTCACTTGAAACAAATCAAAACCCCCCTCCCCCCAATGTGTGTGTGAGTTGTGCGTTTGACACGTTATGTGTCTTTGTTACTGAATTTTGTTTGTTTCTGTAATTGTTTTTGACTTTTGGTCCGCGTTGTGTTATTGCATTTTCTGTGCTGAATCCAACAGTATATAGAACATGAATTTTGGACAAACGGTTGGAAAGTTATAGGCAAAACACTGGACAGAGGTCGAAACTGAAAAACAGAGAATTTCGACTCTGGAAAAAACGACCGGTCGTCACTGTTCATGCGACCGGTCGCTCATCACGTCAAAATTTGAGTTTCGAATCTGTAAAAAACGACCGGTCGTCACTGTTCATGCGACCGGTCGCTCATCACGTCAAAATTTGAGTTTCGAATCTGTAAAAAACGACCGATCGTTACTATGCAAGAATGCTCCAATAAATTTGTGATGGAGGAAGCAAATGCATTTGGCTCATTTCAGAATGAGTTGACTATGAATGAATATTTCCAACAAACATACAATCCGGAGTGGAGAGATCATTCGAACTTCTGGTGGACCGACAATCCAAATTTTCAACAAGGGCCATATCAACCATATCAAGGCCAACATAATACTTATCCACCTCATGGTCAACCTCAACATTATAATCCACCACCACTTAGTCATTCTCAGCAACAACCTCAAGGACCGACTTTGGAAGAACTTGTTGCTTTAATGGCTAGAACCACAGATACTTTCATGAATGAGACAAAAAGCTACATGCAGAGGAATGACGCCCACTTGCAGAAGAGAGATAATGCAATAGCCAATCTAGAAAATCAGGTGGGGCAAATTGCTACAGCTTTGAGTCAAAGGGAACCTGGTATGATGCCTAGCCAACCAATGATTAATCCAAACGGGCGTGAGCATGTTCAAGCAGTTACCTTGAGAACCGGTAAGGTAATTGGTGAGGTTGATAATTCTGAAAGTCTAATTAAAATTGATGATGAGATACAGGTTGAGCAAGTGATTAGGCCTAAGAAAAAGGACGAAATCATCAAGGAAAATAAACAAGTAGCTTCTCCATCCGAATGGATCCCAAAGCATGAACTTGCGAGAAGGGCAAGAAAGGAGAAGGTATGTCGTAAACCTACTGATGAAGATATCTCACATGCTCCTTTTCCTCACAGGTTGATGAGTTCTAGGAAAAATCAACATGCCAAGGACATATTGGAAACTTTCAAGAAGGTGCAAGTCAACATTCCTCTCTTGGATGCAAACAAGCTCAAGAATGCGAAACTGCTGCATTAACGGAAGAGATTTCTGCTGTTTTGCAAAGGAAGCTTCCTCCCAATTTACAAGATCCAGGAAGTTTCACAATTCCTTGTATAGTTGGTGATAAATTGTTTGAGAAACCGTTAATTGATTTAGGTGCTTCTATTAATCTAATGTCTTATTCTATTTTTGAAGTACTAGAGGAAGACAAGCTGAATATCCGTGTTCCAAGTACCAATCATATGTTCAGTGTCATTCCTTCTACTCAAGTGAGAAGGCCACCCAATCCTAAATATGTGCCTCATCCATCCAATCCACGTATTGAAGAGCGCTTAAAATTGCTTTTGAAATCTACTCATGCGCATAAAAAGAAAAGAATACAAAAGGGGTTGATTAGATGGCAAAGAGATTTGAAGAAACTTCATTTTCGGCACAAGGAGGCGATTGAGCCAAAACCTCTCAAGTGACCACAGTATGTTGGAAGTCCGGCAAAAGAATTTAAACTTAGCGCTTCTTGGGAGGCAACCCAAGGTGAACAGAAGGAGTTTGATGTCGTCCTAATCGCTTCAAAGTGAAGTTTCTCTAGACTCAAACTTTCTTTGATTTTATTTTATTTTATTTTGAGTTAGGGTTACATTTCTCCAACCAAGGTAATTTCGAATTTCTTGTTGTTTCTCTTTGTTTTTCTTACTCTTTTGCTTTCCTTTACTTGTTTGTGTTTTTATTTTGTTGTTAAGTTTGGGAAGTAGATTGTTTCATTAATGCAACAATTTTTGACTCTCCCTCTCTCCCCCTTCGACTCTTCTCTTCTCCCTCCCTCTAAATCACTCAAAACCCACCCTCACCTTAACCCAAATCACACTTTTCTCACTTGTTTTTTCGAGTAGAATCCATTTTTGGCATCTATTCCTTGAAATTTCAAGTGTTTTCGTCAATTTTGGAGGATTTGCAGTTAGGGTTTCAACCAAACCAAGGTAATTTTTGAATTTTTCTTTGAGTTTCCCTTTGATTTTATTACTCTAGTTGCTTTTCTTATTGTTTATTCTTGTTTCTAACTTGTTTTTCTTTGTTTTTGTTTTTGATTGTGGCTTGTGGTTGTGTTGGTATGATTTATGACATTGTTTGATATTAAATCTCAATCCTCCATTAACAATGTTTCATATAAGTTTAGGAAGTAATTTTGATTCAGAATTGCACAATCAGGAATTGGACGTGAATGCTTATTCATTTCATAACATGTGATTACATATATCAACTTGAAAATGCATACATAAAATTCCTAATCACATGTTCATTGTTGCATTCTGCGCCAACCGAGGCTTCTGCTAATTGCCTCTGTCTATTCTTGCTTGTAGAACCTGCAACAGCTCTACGTGATCTTCATTCCTTTTTTGGAGCATCCCTACAAGCTGGTTGGCACTGTAGAGCCGCTTCTGCAGGTCCGCCACCTGAGCTTTCAGCACAGCCACCTCTTCGCTCAGTGCTCCGCACTCTCGTGTTCTTGCCAGTAGACGCATGCCCAAATTGGTAGCCGAGACCGCATTGAGCACTGTTAGATTGTGGGACTCGTCCACTGCCATCGAGTCAGACCTCTGCGCCACATGCAGATGATCCGCCACTGTAGGTCTGCTGACAGTCATGCCTTCCGGCAGTACTGCCCTACACCGCACGGCCTCAGAGAAATTCGAGGCCGAGCCATGATGGTATGAGGAGTTTCGGAAAACAGGGGTTGGAGGAGCCCTTATCAGGGCATTTGGTGGGGCAAGTGTTAACTCAAGGTTAAGATCATCAATAAGCTTATCTGAGGATGTCATTGATTTTTTATGTCTGGACTATTTGATGGTTTTTCTTGAGTTTGCAGGATGAAATGCAGGCTACTCCTTCTTTCAACCGAGAAGTGGTTTAAATAGACATATGCTCATAAGAGAGCCGACACCACTTTGCATTTAGTGAGCATTTTTGCGGACGCGTCCAATTAAAGGGGAAGCATTTCTACTTTCACTTTACTTTTTCCCCTCCCTATTTTCTGGTGCTTTGTGTTAGTGTGTTTTCTTTTTCGTTTGTCGTCTTTGTTTTATTTAAGTTTGGGAAGTGTGTTTACTTTGTTTTTGTCTTCCTCTTTTGCAACTTTCTTTTCTTTTATTTCTGAAAAAAAAAACACACAAATACACGGAAAGAGCAAAGACAAACAGGCACACTATTCGTACATTAGAATTCACTTTTTCCCAGTGCTCGGTGTCTCGACCATAGGACCCTTGAGTTTGGCCCTATGGCTATCCTCTTCCGGGGCTTCACGCACAGCCTCTTGGGGCTCATCACTCGAGCTCCCAAAGAGCGCACTCTTAGCTTGAGCGTAACCGCTCTCGCGATCTGTTTTCTTGCGTTTACCCGGTCGGTCTAGGTCCTCCAGCTGTTTTCTCATGTCCTGAGCGTAAACACTTACCATCTTTAAGAGATTTTTGTTCTCTTCCCGCAGCGCTTCCAGCTGGTGTCGATTCACCTCCACTATCCTTGCCCTTTCCCTTTTTAAACTTTTAATAATACTCTGGCACTCTTCAACCATACTTCGCTCTGCCGCCAACTGACCTCTTAGCATCTCCACCTCATGGGACTTCGCAATTAGGCGATGACCCATACTTGCGACTGTTGCCGTGCTTTGCACGCTTAGTGCCAGAGCATCGCTCACGACCCGGTTGTCATCCCTTGCTCCCAGCACCCGTATATCCTTAGGAGTCACTAGATTTCTAGCAACTCCAAGGGCAACATCGTTGTCCAGCAGTATCGAGTCATTCACTGTCACGTGCCCTCGTGTGGAGGCAAAGTAGGGCATCCATATTGGTGCCACTACTTGGCCCCGAGTCTGAGTCGGTGGAGCTAGGTTGAGATCCAACGAGAATGGGTAGGAAGAGGCCATTTGTTTTCTTACTTTGATTTCTCACTTTCTTTTCTCTTTGGTGTGTTTCTGAGTTTCTACGTAACCCTAGCCACTGCGCTTCTGGTTTGGCGTGGCCCTTACGGCCTATCCCTCTCTGTCGCCTCACCTGTCCCCCAACCCCTTGAATTGCTTTTCCGCCTTTCAGCGTTTTCAAGAGTCAAAAGTCGTCACGACTTCCCAAGAAGGCAATAATTCTGGCTTGGGAATGTGAGAGGGGCCTCTGCACGAGACACGTCTCTCACTTTGTATCCCGTGACTCACAGGAGCCGAGACATCAGGGCCCACTTTTTTCTATTTTTCTGAGTTCTCGCTCTTTGTGCTTCTGACTTGGTTTCTTTGTTTTATATACTTCCTTCGCTTTTGGGCTTTCGTTTGGGTTGGGCTTTCATTTTGGTTTGTGCGTTTCTTTGAGTTGGATTTCTGCGTGCGTAGGACTATTGTTAGGGCTTACTGTTTTACTTGTTTCTGTTTGGTTTCGTTTTTGTTTTGTTTTGCAACTGTGTTGCTTTTATTTTTCTTGTTTGTTCTTGTTTTTACTTGTTTTATTCCCTTTATTTCTTGTTATAACATTGTTGATGCCTACGTTCTTTAACATTGAGGACAATGTTTATTTCTAAGTTTGGGAAGGGATAGCAAGTCTTTTTCGTTTCACTTAATTCCTTACTTTATTTTGTTCTGTTTTCTTTTCAGTTTTGAGTCTTTTTGTTTTCAAGTCACTTTCCGGACATATATGATGAGATTGTGATGAATGTTTGTATGACTTGATTGAAAATGCTAACAAATTTTTTTTTGTTATTCACTAAATGGCATCGTTCTAGCATGATATGTTTGAAACCCTCTATGCACTTGCCATTTGTTTCATAATTTTTCAGTTGAGGGACTTGCATGATCCAAAGAATTGTATCAAGCATGAATTAGACTTGTATAACCATATAATGTGAGCTTTGAGCCTTGTGCTTCAATTCATGAGTGTTATACACATATTCTTATTTTCTTGTCATCCGAGTTGTTGTTTGATCTCATTATTCATTGACTTGGTTGAACACTTAAAAGACATTCATTCTTGTGCAATTTGATTACATGACATTTGAGAAATGATATTAAGGCCCTCTTTGGACCGTTTGTGCCTTTCAAGCTAACCCTATGCATGCTTAAGCATGATTTTTCCATTGTTAACCACCTTGAGCCTGTATGTAAGCCTTTTCTTTCAAGTAACCAATTATTACTTCTAGCCTTAGCCTGAAAAACAAGAATTTACCTTTCTAAGGAACTCATGAGCTTTAATTTAGATGTGTTTTTATGCTAAGTTTGGGAAGGGTTATTACACTTTTTATAAAAAAAATAAAAAATAAAAAATAAAAAGAGAGTACTTCACTCAAAGAGTGAAAGAAAAGAGAAAAGTTGTGGTTAAGTGGCAATGGTTTCAAATTCAATTCCATGTTTCTTGGTTGTTCGAATGGAAGAAAGGAGTGTGAATCATAATTTGTGGAGGTATAAGGCTTTGTGGTCTATTTGATCACTTAAAAAAAAAATTGAGTGAAATTTTCAAGCGTGATGTTTCAAAGTCTTTTAGCCAACGATTATATGCTCTTACATTGTGAGTTCCTTGGACTTTGTTGTATCCATATCCTTCATTTCTTACTCACCTTACACCCTTAGCCCCATTACAACCTATAATAAAGACCTAAATTGATCCTAAATGTCATGTGGTTGAATTGCACACATTCTCCTTCTTTTAAGTGTTTAGCATCCTTCTTGATATCATTTTCATGAATGTTTTTCAGCTTGCTAATTTTGAGTTAAGTCCCTTTTGGTTTAACTCTACTCTCATATCTACTATTGAGTGATGCATTGTAACCCTCTTTCGAGTGATTCATTTGTGAGAGGACAACTTTGGTGAGATTTGAAGTTACATTTGTGCTTGGTATGATTTTTGAAGTTGTGTGAAAACTGAAATTGGAGAATGAGTTCCATTTGGCCATCACACTACTACAATTGACCATGTTGTGTTCTGAACTTTGCCGCCTTGTGACTAATGTCTAAACTGAGTTTTTCTTATGAAAACTTTTGAGTCGTTTGCATGAGTCGCTCTCTCTTTGGAAAGTGTTCGGAAAGTTTTGTTTCGAGTCTTGTTTTAGTTTCCGTTTTGCTCGAGGACTAGCAAAAGATAAGTTTGGGAAGTTTGTTCGATTCATTTTTACACATGATGTTTCATGTTATTCACCCACTATTTTGAGTTAGTTATTGACATTTTATAGCTTTTTACTTCCTTTTTGTGTTTTCTTAGATTTTACCTTGGTTGGAATGAAAATGAGCTAAAAGTGCATTATTAGTTATAAATTCTGTTTATGTTCATTTTCGTAGGTCAACTTCTTGGCCTGGGATCAACATGCTCTGGTGCTCGGATGAGGTGAAGATCTTCATGAAACTTGTTCCAATGGATGTTAACTACAACATATCCAAATTTGATCTCCATTGGACAAGTCTTGCCTATCCAACCAATCCAGCATGTCACCACAGCTCCAGAAATCCGAATTAGTCCAGCCTTTACCTCCAATGTGTCACTTGATTCTTCTTGTTACCATAACACTTGGTAACAAGACTTTACCTTAGTGAAAGAGCATATTTTCAAGGACAAAGCTTCATCACGGCAAGGGGACAATGGGTGAAGGCTTTAGAGAAAAGAATGAGTTTTATATGCAAAGGGGAGCTGGAAAGGAGGAGAGAGGGAGGTAAAGGGAAGTGAATTCTGACTTGGAGAGGCCTTTGAACGTGGGGGAATTCTGAATTCTATCATTCTACAACTTGGGAGCAGATTTTGGAGCTGGAGATGAAGCTTGGAGCTAGGGAGCTCAAGGAGGAAGACAAGGGCAACAAAGCAAAGAGTGGAAGAGATTTCCACCATTGAAGACCTTGAGCTCCCATGTTCACAAAATCTGTAACTTCTTTCTAATTATATTTCGAATTTGTGTTTGAAATGATTATGAGGAACTAAACTCCATAGCTAGGGCTTAGGTTGAAGCCCTAAACATGATTACCTTATTGTTTTGATGTTTGAGTGTATGAATTTCTAGATATTGTTGATGAATTCCAATTCACCAAATTAATCTATCCTTGATGTGTGTTTTTCCTTGGTTGGCCATCTTTGAAAGCATGCATCTTGAGTTTGTTGGGATTATGTGTATCTTCATGTTTTCCTAAGCAATAGATAGATGGAGTAAGAACTATCCATGTGAATTGGTTTCTTGAATACCTAATGTAAACACCATGCTATTAGGGTTCTTGTGATGTTCATATTCTCTTTGAACTTAATGGGTTTTCCTTGCAATCGAATCGAAGTACGAACCATACCTAGGTTCGGTTATGAGGAGAGCACAAGTATTGTAGCACGAACCATGCACTTTACATATATTAGAGAGAATCAATGCATCTTAAGCCACGACCCATGGTCTTGATTGCGAACATCTTCATTAACACGTTTAGAGTTCATCACTTGAGTATTCATGAACTTGGGTAGAATTGTTTAGGGTGGATTCCGAAACCCTAGTGTTTGTTACATTTTACTCTCACATTTTGATAACTCATCTCTGCCATCCTCATTTAAATTCCAAGTCCATTTACTTTCATGCAATAGAAATAGGTCACTTGAAACAAATCAAAACCCCCCTCCCCCCAATGTGTGTGTGAGTTGTGCGTTTGACACGTTATGTGTCTTTGTTACTGAATTTTGTTTGTTTCTGTAATTGTTTTTGACTTTTGGTCCGCGTTGTGTTCTTGCATTTTCTGTCCTGAATCCAACGGTATAAAGAACGTGAATTTTGGACAAACGGTTGGAAAGTTATAGGCAAAACACTGGACAGAGGTCGATAATGAAAAACAGAGAATTTCGACTCTGGAAAAAACGACCGGTCGTCACTGTTCATGCGACCGGTCTCTCATCACGTCAAAATTTGAGTTTCGAATCTATAAAAAACGACCGGCCGTCACTGTTCATGAGACCGGTCATCACTGTTCATTTTTCACTGTTCATGCGACTATTCACGTACTGTTTACGCACTGTTCACAGGTGATAAAGTGGTGATAAAATGGCGATAGAAAATGCTGTTTGTGTTTTTCTTTAGTTTTCTTGTGTTGTTTCATTTGTTTTACACTTCTTAACTTATTTTTAGTGTCCATTTTGCATTTGTGCATTTGTGCATTTGTGGTGTGTCAAGTAAGTGTTTTTTACGTACTCAAATTAGAACTTATAGGAAGCCGACAAGTTCTTCGTGGGATCGACCCCGTACTTACACAATCTATACTTCGTTAGATTCGTGCACTTGCGGGTATTTTTAATTGGTTGTTTGCACATTAATTTGTGTCCTCTTAGGAATGCAACAGAGAGTATTTGAGTTTTGAGATGTTTTAAACTAAAATTGATGATCTTATCTTGGTACTTTTTGGTGAAGGTTTTAATACATGTTTCCCGATTTATGAGACAATGATTGAGAGTTTTCTAAGTTTTTAAGGATTTTGTATAATTCACAATTGTTTTCTTAAGGGAAGAATTTGTTTTTACCTGTGAAAGAGGGGAAACATGTTTTATTTAAATTGTGAATATTATTGAGCATATCACTAACATGAGAACTTGGATTGATTTGCAAATTACCTTGAAAAATAACAATTTATAAAGATATACTAGTGCAATTATGAAAAGTGAAAGAACTACGTGTGGCTTGATCCCTCAGTAAGGGTACGTAGGCAACCTAGGTTAACCTAGGTGCAGCCACAAAATAAACGGTTGAGTTATGCATTGGAATTAGTGGCTATTTGTAAAGTAAGAAACAAATTTGTAGATTACATTGATATTGCCCCGGTAAGGTTGAATTTGAAGCTGGAGGCCCATCTGGTAAATTGTGTGTGTTAGCATTGTGTATGCTGAAGTTGGGAAATGTTAAATTGTGATTTTTTTTACAGGTGAAAATAATTTGGTAAATGTATGTTTTTTAGGGGAGATTCTGCCTTTTTTCCTGTAGAAGTCAAACCCTAAAGCAGTTTTGACTTAAGGCAAAAAGGGAAGTTTAGTCGTTCGTCTCGACACTTGCCAGGTGTTGGACTCACATGGGGTTCGACACGGATTCCAAAGTGGAATTTGGGTCAGGTCCTGTCACTTGAGAGACATCTTTATTTGGTTGTAGCCACTAAATCCATCCATGAATAACAGTAAGCCTTGCCCCGAGGTCGAGTCGATCAAAATGTCCATGTTGGGCAGTGGGAATTCATCCTTTGGGCAAGCTCGGTTGAGGTCTTGATAATCCGTGCATACCCTAATCACGCCAGTCTTTTTTTTCATTGGGACTATATTTGCTAGTCAGGTTGGGTGCTTGATCAGTTTGATAAATCCAGCAACTAAAATCTTTTCAACTTCCACTTTGATTTGCATTTCAACTTCAGGATGGAAGTTCCTTCTTGGCTGCACAACAGGTTTTGTACCAAGTTCGATATTCGAAGTGTGACTTACCAAATTTGGATCCAAACCGGGAATTTCCTCGTAGCTCGAAGCGAACACATCTCAGAATTCCTTTAACAGAGAAACCAAAGCTTCCTTCTCTTCGCTTGCCAAATGAACGTTGATGGATATGGGTCTTTGGGCAGAGAGGTCATCACTTAAATCGATCGTTTCCAGCTACTCAGCTACAGCCGTGGAGCCATTTTGCATGTGCCTTGGTGCTGTCATAGGCTCTTGGAAAGCACAAGGCATGGGTGTTTCATCATATGGACCTTTATGGCTGTCTGCTTGCATCACTTCTTCTTCTCCGTACTCGAGGCTTTCCCGTAGAACACGGTTGAGCCCCCAAACATCATAAGCGGTATACCGTGCGTCCATTAGGCAGCGTCATCTTCGAGCATTAGGGCTGATCGTAAGCATGGTTGTTGACTTCCGAGATGCAGCTGCATCCTCGCAACAAGTTTTTGGCGCCGTTGCCGGGGATTGGTAACATTGCACTACTACAAAAAACGAAATAGACGACGGTAATCCACCGTCGTGTATCATGTTTTACAATTGACGAGAAATCGACCGCCGTATTTTATCATATGAAATAACGACGGCAAATATCCGACGTGGTTAATATATTACACGTCATAAGAATACTAAAACCGACGTCGATTTGAGAAATAAAAGAATAAAAAGAGACCTTTCGACTATAATAGACGACGGTTTTAGTAAAACACAGACGTTTAAATAACGTTAAATGTCAAAAACAACTACAAAACCGACGTAAATATTCTTATCAACGTCTATAAATCAAACAAAACCGACGTGTAAACTTAGAAACCGTCGTGGTTAATAAATACTACGTTCACTAAACAAAACAACTGACGTCTAAACCATATAACATGTCATATATTTACTTGAACTGACGTAAAAATAATAATAACCACGACCCTTTAGGTCACCACAGACGTTTAAAATTATTTTGACGGCTTGAACACAAAAACAACGACGTGGTTAATATATTACACGTCATTAAAAAACTAAAACCGACGTCGATTTGATACATAAAAGCATAAAAAGAGACCTTTCGACTATAATAGACGACGGGTTTAGTAAAAAACAGACGTTTAATTAATGTTAAATGTCAAAAACAACTACAAAACCGACGTAAATATGTTTATCAACGTCTCTAAATTAAACAAACCCGAAGTGTAAAACTTAGAAACCGTCGTGGTTAATAAATACTACGTTCACTAAATAAAAAAACTGACGTCTAAAACATATAACATGGCATATATTTACTAGAACTGACTGTTGCGTAGATTCAGCTGCACCAAAATGGATTCAGCTGCATCCTCAACTTGTGATACTCGCAAGTGCACGAACCGTTGGTAGTTTAGCGTATGTAAGTGCGAGGTCGATTCCACAGGGATTGGTGATTGAATGATCCAACTCAATTTTCCTACACAAAACAAAAATGAAAACAAAAGAAACGAAACAAGAAGAAAGAATGTACATTACAAAGAAAAATAAATTACAACTAAAAGAACATTAAAGAAATTAAGAGAACTTGCGGAAGAAAGGAAAGTGTTTGAGAGCTTGGAGGAGGGAGAAGAAAGTGTTTGAAAACTTTAGAGAATTTTGGAAGAATATGTGTTTGAGAGCTTGGAGGATGTTTGTGAACTTGGAGAATTTGAGAACTTAGGGAAGGGAGAGAAAGGTGTTTGTGAAGTGTTTGAGACATGGAGACTTTTGGAAGAGAAGGGAAATGTGTTTGGGAACTTTGAGAATCTTGGAAGAGAGTGGGAATTGTATTTGGGAAATGTTTTAGAGCATGGAGAACTTTGAAAGAGAATAGAGAAGTGTTTGGAGAATTTAGAAGAGAGAAAATTTAGTAGAATGATCTTATTACAACAATTGAGAACTACAAAGGGAAACTAAAAGAATTTGAGGGAGAGAAGGGAAGGGAGCTCTAGAGAAGTGCTTGAGAGCTCCCCCCCTTGGGGTGTGTTTACAAGCTTAGAGAACTTCCCTATTTATAGGCCTAGGGGAAGTGAAAATCTGAATTATACAATGGAGTTCACTAACCACACTCACTTCACCAACTAACAACACTTAATTCACCTAACACACTATTGCATTTGAAAACAATTCCTCTTGTGTTTAGGCTTAGTGTTGCAACTCCCACTTCATCATCTTTTGGCTGCTGCAAAATTCCACTCAAAAATAGGTATTGAATATGCTTCACCAAACTTTCCCACAATCAACAACACTTCATCATGCATATGTCATGCATGACAATGCATTGCAGCCAGCTTGTGGGCTTGTTTTGGGCTTGTGGCTTCAATCTGAAAAATCTGGATCTTGAAGCTCTTTGTCTTATCTTTCCAAGCATATGCAGCCCAACTCAAGGAAAAATCGGAAAGGCCTTCAAATGTGATTTTTGGCCCAGTAACGCAGATGCTGCCGAATTTGACCTTAAGTTGCCAAAACATGTATAACTTTCTCTAGAAGACTCGGAATCTTGAACCGTAAAATTCTACAGAAAAAAGACTTCCGTATCTTTCCAATGATGTATGGCTCATCATCTGGTTCTTCTTGAGCAAGTACAGTCCAATCCGTGAAGTTGACTGATCTGCAGACACCATTTTGAGCTAACTTGTCTCCAAAATGCAATTAGTGAGTCTCAAGCTTATAACACTGAAACAAACACAAAACTTATTAAAAGCACAAGTTTAACTCAAAAACATAACCAAATCATAAGTTAGAAGGATACAAAATGATATGTAAATATGCACCGATCAAATACCCCCAAACCTAGATTTTGCTAGTCCTCGAGCAAAACAAAAAGGGAGACACAGATAAAAACAAAACAAGAAGTTAACTAGACCACTTTCGTAGGTAACTCGATTGCATTTAGCATATGCAACAAGCCTTTAAACCTCTAGGCATCCCTAGTAGGAGGAGTTGTGTCTCCTGAGGGTTTAACAGATACGATACCCACAAACGTTTTATTGACTCTGTAAAACAAAGTAATTAGAAAACTTAAAAGATTGTTAGTCCTTAAGCAAAACCAAAAACAAAAACAAACAAAAATACATTAACAAAAATAAAAACAAATATAAAAACAAAAAAACAATTACAAAAAGAACTCAAAACAATCTTTCCGAACATTTTCTGAAGAGAAATGACTCATGCACATGACTTAAACGTTTTAACAATGAAAGCTCAGTTTTAGACATTATTTACAAGGTGGCAAAGTTCAAAACATAACATGCTCAAAGTATGGTAGTGTGATAGCCAAATGCAACAAATTTCCCAATCTTAGTTTTCACACAATTTCAAAAATCATACAAAGCACAAGTTCAACTTCAAATCTCACCAAAGTTGTCCTCTCACAAATGAATCACTCAGAAGAGGGCTATAATGCAACACTCAGTTATAAACATGACAATAGAGTTAAACCATAAGGGACTTAACTCGCAATAGAAAGATGAAGAACTTGCATTAATATGATCTCAAGAAGGATGCCAAACACTTAAAAGTAGAAAAATGAATGCAATTCAACCACATGATATTTAAGATCAATTTAGGTCTTAAGTATAGGTTGTAATGGGGCCAAGGATGTAAGGTGAGTAAGAAATGAAAGGTATGGATAATACAAAGTCCAAGGAACTCGCAATGTAAGAGCGTAAAATAATTGTTTACAAGACTTCGAATCATCATGATTAGATTTTTCTTTTACATGATCAAAACTCCTTATACCTTCATTTACATTGATTCATACTCCTTTCCTTCAATTGAACAAACACCAATTTATTTTGAAGGCCCAAAAATGAAATTTCATTCAACCACCACTTTTCTCTTTTCTTTCACCAATTGTGTGATTTTTTTTTTCTCTTCGAAATGTAACACCCATTCCCAAACTTAGTATGAAAAACACATCCCAATTAAAGCTCATGAGTTCCTTAGAAAAGGTAAATATTTGTTTTTCGGGCTAAGGTGAGGAAATAAAATTGGTAAATGAAAGAAAAGGTTTACATGTAGGCTCAAAATGGTTAACAATGGAAAATCATGCTTAAGCATGCATAAGGTTAGCTTGAAAGGCACAAACGATCCAAAGAAGGCCTTAATATTATTTCTTTAATTGTCATGAAATCAAATTGCATAAGAATGAATGACTTTTAAGTGTTCAACCAAATCAATGAACAATGAGATCAAACAACAACTTTGATGACAAGAAAATAAGAGTATATGTATAACACTCATGAATTGAAGTACAAGGCTCAAAAGCTCACTTTATATGGTTGGTTATATAAGTCTAATTTATGCTTCATACAATTCTTTAGATCATGCAAATTCTTTAATTAGAAAATTATGAAACAAATGTCAAGTGTAAAGAATGTTTCAAACATATCATGCTAGAACAGTGCCAATTTTATTTTATTTTATTTTATTTATAAAAAGAAATTTTAAATTTTTACTTTTTTTTTTAATAAAATAAAATGAAATCCAATTTTCATTTAAGTCATGCAAACATTTATCATAATCTCATCATATATATGTGTTCGGAAAGTGACTCAAAAACAAAACAAGACTCAAATAAAAGAAAAACAAGTAATTTTTTTTTTAAAATTTTATATAAATTAAATTAAGGAAAAATAAACAAACAAATTTAATGCTAAACTCCAATACCCCCAAACCTAGAAATGAACATTGTCCTTAATGTTTAAAAATTAGCCACAAACAATGTCATAACAACAAATGAAAGGTATTAAAGCAAATAAAAATTACAAAACACACAAAAATAAAATAAAATAAAATAAATACAAAATAAAAATTACAAAACAAACAAATAATAAATAAATAAAATAAAAAAAACAAAACAGTAAAACACTTAAAACAGTAAGCCCTAAACAGACAATCTTACGCAAACTAAAATCCAAACGATTGAAAGCCCAACCCAAAAGAAAGTTAACCCACTTTGAAACCTAAACAACAGTGAAAAACCCGACCCACAATGAAATCTGAAGCCCACATGTTTTAATTTTAATTTTAATTTTTTTGTAATTTAAGATGAAACGTGAATTGGATTATGAAACATGGGTCCTAATTTTGTCTCGGTTCAGTGTAAGGGACCAACAGACAGGGCGAGACACGTGTCAACGCACAGAGGCGCCGCAGATTTCACAAGCAGAAATTACGGGGCCATGGAAAGGCGCGACGACTTTGCTGAACGCGTCCGTTCAGACAAAGCAAGTCGTGACAAATGAGTTGGAAACGGTTGGAAAGTGAGAAGGTTGTGGGACTCGAGGAACGCTGGGGATTCAGAAAATGCTTAGACGCTGCAATGGTTAGGGTTTTTCAAAGACTACCTATAAGAAGGAAAAAGAAGGGGAAAAAACAAAAAACACAAACTCAAAAACACAAAAGAGAAAGAAGCAAGAAAAAGAAAAAAACTGAGAAATCAAATGGCCTCTTCCTACCCCTTTTCGTTGGGTCTCAACCTAGCTCCACCGACTCAAACACGAGGCCAAGCAGTAGCACCAGTATGGATGCCCTACTTTGCCTCCGCACGGGGGCTTGTGACTGTCAATGACTCAATACTCCTGGACAACGATGTTGCCATTGGAGTAGGGAGAAATTTGGTGACTCCTAAAGATATACGCGTGTTCGGGACAAGGGATGACAACTGGGTCATGAGTGATGCCCTGACACTGAGCGTGCAGAGTACAGCATGTGTCGCAAGTTTGGGTCATCGCCTACTTGCGAAGTCCCATGAGGTAGAGGTGCTGAAAGGTCAATTAGCGGCAGAGCGAAATATGGTTGAAGAGTGTCAGAGTGCTATAAAAAGCTTGAAAAGGGAGAGGGCCAGGATAGTGGAGGTGAATCGACACCAGCTAGAAGTATTACGGGACGAGAATAAAAACCTATCAATGATGGTAGAGTTGTACTCTCGGGACATGCGAAAACAGCTGGAAGACCTAGACAGACAGGGTAAACGCAAGCAAGCGGATCGCGAGAGTAGTTACGCTCAAGCTAAGATTGCGATCTTTGGGAGCTCAAGTGATGAGCCCCAAGAGGCTGTGCGTGAAGCCCCGGAAGAGGACAGCCAGAGGGCCAAACTCAAAGCTCCTATGGTCGAGACACCTAAGGCCAAGAAGAAATGATTTCAGTTTTTATTTATTTAATTTTAAAGTGTATGTTTTTTTTTTAATTGGGAAATAAAAACGTTATGTTATCTTAAAAAAACGATTGACTCTAATTTTAAAGAACGACAATCAAACAAAAACACGAAGACCCAAACATGCATTTTTTATTTTTATTTTTAGTTAAGTAAACACACAAATAACTGCTTCTTCTTTTAAGAGAAAAACTTAAGGATGACCAGTTAAGGGCCTCAGAAAACACAGCCAGGGGTTTCGGGAAGGTTGGAGGGGTCACAATGGTCCCGCTTAAAACCCGAACTTCTTAGACACCGAAGGTGCCGCCTAAAGAACTCCTAGACACTGTATAGACTGCGGTTGCTCACTGGAGTTACCAAAAATTTAGCTCCTTCAAAGAATATCCTATGAGTTTTAAATTATACTACCTAATTAAATAAAAACAAAACAAATAAATAAATAAAAACTGAAATAAACATGCAATTCAAACAAGAATTTAAAAGAAGAGTTGGGAATCTTGCACCAGGTGTCCAAGACGCATCTTTAATTTTGTCTCTTTCCAATTAAATTCTTGAGAAACCTGACAAACAAGAAGAAAATAATTTTTTTTTAAAAACATAATAAATAAAATAAAATAACAACTGAAAAAGCAAAAACACAAACATCAGAAAACATGGAGGCAAAAGTAAGTGAAAGTGTAGACATGCTCCCTTTAAAAAAAACGTGCTCGCAATTTGCGCCAGAAATGAAGGGATCCGAGAGAAAAGAGCACATGATGGCATCCTCGAGACCCGAAGTGCTTTCGGCTCCCTCGTCTGCATCAGTCTATTTAAACTCATCTCGGTGAAGTAGAAGAGCATCCCGCATTTCTTCCTGCAAATTTAGAGAAAAACATCAAAAAAATCTAGAAACAAAACAATGGCATCCTCATGCACTCACCTTGATGATCTAAACCTTGAATTGTCCCTTGCGCCACCGAATGCGCAGATAAGGGCTCCTCCAAACCATGTCTTTCCAAACTCCACATATCATCTTGGTACGGCCTCAAACTTTGCTGAGGCAATACCGAACTTTTCTGAGGCAGTGCCGAACAGAGTAGTGCTGCTGGGAGGCATGATGGGCAGCAAGCTCACACCGACAGATCATCTGTATGTGGCACAGAGGTCTGACAAGGCAGCGGTGGAGGAGTCCAACAATTTAACTGTGCTCCATGTGGTCTCGGCTACCAATTTGGGCATGCGATTAATGGCGAGAACACGGGAGTGTGCCGCGCTGAGCGAGGAAGTAGCTTCCTTGAAGGCTATGATGGCGGACTTGCAGAAGCGGCTTTACCGTGCCAATCAGCACGTGGAAGCACTGCAGAGAAAAAATGAGGACCATGTGGAGCTGCTGCAGATTCTGCAAGTAAGAGAAAATAGAGGCATGCCATGAAGATGAAGATGAAGAAGTTGTTTTTATTTTTAATTTACTTGAATGTTTTTTTTTTGTTGTTTTTTGTTTTACTTTTTTTTTTCTTTGTTTGTAACGCAGTGTTTGAGTGAAATAAAAATGTGTTTTTAACACTCAGAAATAAACTAACTAATCACACCACGTAAATAAATACATAAACTAACTTAACAAAACAAAAAAAAGAAAACAAAGAAGTTCCAAATTGATTTTTTTTTTAAATTTATTATTATTTACAACTAATTGACCACACAAAGAAAAAAGAAAACAAAGAAATTCCAAATTGCAATTTACAAGGAAAAATAAATAAAAACTCAAATTTCAATTTTAAAAATTTTTTTTTTTTTATAAATTTTGTTTTGTTTCGTTTTTTTTTTTTAAACACACAAATATACAAGCAACTCATGGATGACCAGTTAAGGGCCTCAGAAAACACAGCCAGGGGATCCGGGAAGGTTGGAGGGGTCACAAAGGTCCCACTTAAAACCCAAACTTCTTAGACACCGAAGGTGTCGCCTAAAGAACTCCTAGACACTGTATTGACGGAGACGCTTACTGGAGTTACCACGAGTCAGCTCATATAAAAAATCTTTTTAATTAATTTTTTTTTAATAAAAGAAATAGAAAATTAAAATTACTGAAATAATAACAAAACAACTAAAGAGAAAGGATTGGGATACTCCCCCTTGAAGCGATTAGGTCGAGCGTGATGGTGTGTGGTTTTAATCAAGTATTCAGAAAATATATTTATCTATGGTGTTTAGTCTAAACACAAATTCCGAACCCATTAAGAACAAGAAGAACAATAAAGAACCAAGTAGAATTTAAACATGGTGTTTGTCTTCAATATCTACCAATTCATTCACTAATCAGTCCAAGAGTCATATGGTGTTTATGTAAACTTGAACAAGATATTTAATTAAGAGCAAGTGAATGAAACCATAAACTAGAAATAATCAACATGCTACTTGAACCTTTTTCTTTTTCTGTTGTGTAAGCTGGGACTCAAACCCAGTTCTCTTGCTTGTCATGCAATTGTCCTTGTCCGTTGGACTACAAACACAACTTGTCAATTAACCTCATTAGCTTTAAAACATGAAATTGTCCAGTTAAAAAGAAAAAGATAAAAATAAATAAAAAGTAGGGAAAACCAAATAGAATCAAACAATGTTACCGATCCCCGGCAACGGCGCCAAAAACTTGTTGCTTAGATTCAGCTGCACCAAAATGGATTCAGCTGCATCCTCAACTTGTGATACTCGAAAGTGCACGAACCGTTGGTAGTTTAGCGTATGTAAGTGCGAGGTCGATTCCACAAGGATTGGTGATTGAATGATCCAACTCAATTTTCCTACACAAAACAAAAATGAAAACAAAAGAAACGAAACAAGAAGAAAGAATGTACATTACAAAGAAAAATAAATTACAACTAAAAGAACATTAAAGAAATTAAGAGAACTTGAGGAAGAAAGGAAAGTGTTTGAGAGCTTGGAGGAGGGAGAAGAAAGTGTTTGACAATTTTAGAGAATTTTGGAAGAATATGTGTTTGAGAGCTTGGAGGATGTTTGTGAACTTGGAGAATTTGAGAACTTAGGGAAGGGAGAGAAATGTGTTTGTGAAGTGTTTGAGACATGGAGACTTTTGGAAGAGAAGGGAAATGTGTTCGGGAACTTTGAGAATCTTGGAAGAGAGTGGGAATTGTATTTGGGAAATGTTTTAGAGCATGGAGAACTTTGAAAGAGAATAGAGAAGTGTTTGGAGAATTTAGAAGAGAGAAAATTTAGTAGAATGATCTTATTACAACAATTGAGAACTACAAAGGGAAACTAAAAGAATTTGAGGGAGAGAAGGGAAGGGAGCTCTAGAGAAGTGCTTGAGAGCTCCCCCCCTTGGGGTGTGTTTACAAGCTTAGAGAACTTCCCTATTTATAGGCCTAGGGGAAGTGAAAATCTGAATTATACAATGGAGTTCACTAACCACACTCACTTCACCAACTAACAACACTTAATTCACCTAACACACTATTGCATTTGAAAACAATTCCTCTTGTGTTTAGGCTTAGTGTTGCAACTCCCACTTCATCATCTTTTGGCTGCTGCAAAATTCCACTCAAAAATAGGTATTGAATATGCTTCACCAAACTTTCCCACAATCAACAACACTTCATCATGCATATGTCATGCATGACAATGCATTGCAGCCAGCTTGTGGGCTTGTTTTGGGCTTGTGGCTTCAATCTGAAAAATCTGGAAAAATCTGGATCTTGAAGCTCTTTGTCTTATCTTTCCAAGCATATGCAGCCCAACTCAAGGAAAAATCGGAAAGGCCTTCAAATGTGATTTTTGGCCCAGTAACGCAGATGCTGCCGAATTTGACCTTAAGTTGCCAAAACATGTATAACTTTCTCTAGAAGACTCGGAATCTTGAACCGTAAAATTCTACAGAAAAAAGACTTCCGTATCTTTCCAATGATGTATGGCTCATCATCTGGTTCTTCTTGAGCAAGTACAGTCCAATCCGTGAAGTTGACTGATCTGCAGACACCATTTTGAGCTAACTTGTCACCAAAATGCAATTAGTGAGTCTCAAGCTTATAACACTGAAACAAACACAAAACTTATTAAAAGCACAAGTTTAACTCAAAAACATAACCAAATCATAAGTTAGAAGGATACAAAATGATATGTAAATATGCACCGATCACTGACGTAAAAAGAATAATAACCATGACCCTTTAGGTCACCACAGACGTTGAAAATTATTTTGACGGCTTGAATACAACAAAAACGATGTTGTTAATATATTACACGTCATAAATAAAACTAAAACCGACGTCAATTTGATACATAAAAGCATAAAAAGAGACCTTTCGACTATAATAGACGACGGTTTTAGTAAAAAACAGACGTTTAAATAATGTTAAATGTCAAAAACAAGTACAAAACCGACGTAAATATGTTTATCAACGTCTCTAAATCAAACACAACCGACGTGTAAAACTTAGAAACCGTCGTGGTTAATAAATACTACGTTCACTAAACAAAAAAACGGACGTCTAAAACATATAACATGGCGTATATTTACTTGAACTGACGTAAAAACAATAATAACCACGACCCTTTAGGTCACCACAGACGTTGAAAATTATTTGGACGGCTTGAACACAAAAAAAACGACGTGGTTAATATATTACACTTCATAAAAAAAAATAAAACCGATGTCAAGTTGATACATAAAAGCATAAAAAGAGACCTTTCGACTGTAATGGACGACGGTTTTAGTAAAACACAGACGTTTAAATAATTTTAAATGTCAAAAACAACTACAAAACCGACGTAAATAGTTTTATCAACGTCTCTAAATCAAACAAAACCGACGTGTCAAACTTAGAAACCGCCGTGGTTAATAAATACTACCTTCACTAAATAAAACAACTGACGTCTAAAACATATAACAGGGCATATATTTACTTGAACTGACGTAAAAACAACAATATTAACCGTTTGGAAATGAATTATTATTAACCGACGTGTTTTCTTTTTCAAATGGCGGTTTTTATTTCATTTTTGCGTTGTCATTCCACGTCGGTTGTGAAACCCCGACTTTGTTTGTGTTTTAGACGTCTCTTTTTGCGATTTTTGTAACTTGACTGTCATATTTTCAGCTTTAACCGATTATTTTTAATTTTTGATTTGTCTTGCCCAAAGCTTGCAGAATGAAAATGTGATCAGAATTAAAATGATATACAGAGCTATGAATTAATGTCATACAATTAACTGCATAACTAATGTCATACAATACAACAATCAATCAATCCATATATCTTCACACCCATCTCTAATATTCTCACTCCCAAACTCACCCACTAGGTCATCAAATGTGTCAACATTTGGTATCCCTCTAGAAAATGTGTCAACATCAAACGTGACACAAAAAAAACACGCATTACGGTCCCTTATATATAAGATAAACATAAGGAGTAATAATATTTAAAATGGCTACATATATATGAAAAATTAAACTCATACGTACTTGATATAAGGTAGGACTTCCTCCGTATTCTCCAAGACATATAGATGTGCCTGGTTCAATAAGTCCATATCAACTAAGCTCACTGTGCAACCTAATAATGGCTTTGAAACTCCCATATTCTGGCTTGAAGGCACTCCAACTGTACTAACATCAGATAAATGCTCGGTACAAAACTCTACAGCTTCTTCAGCTATATACCGCTCAGCAATGCAACCTTCGGGACGAGTACGATTCTGAACATACCCTTTTAGCACTTTCATATATCTTTCAAACGGATACATCCATCTAAAATATACTGGCCCACATAGACGAACTTCTTTGACAAGATGTACTACTAGATGAACCATGATATCAAAGAATGAAGGGGGAAAGTACTTCTCAAGCAAACACAAAGTAACTACTACATCTTCTTCCAACTTATCTAGCTTGGAAACATCTACCATCTTTGCACATATAGCATTGAAGAAGAAGCACAATCGAGTTATTGCATACCTTGCAGGCTTCTCCAAAACAGAACGAATTGCCACAGGGAGCAATTGTTGCATCAAGATATGACAATCATGAGATTTAAGGCCAAGAAGTCTTGAATATTTTAAAGATACAAGATTTTTTATATTTGAAGAATAACCTTCAGGAACCTTCATACCATAAAAAGAATTGCAAACCGCTCTCTTCTCTGCTCTTGACAAATTCCAAGGCCCTGGAGGCAAGCGAGTACGTTTTTCTCCATACTCGGGTTGCAAATCAATTTTTACCCCCATGTTCAATAAGTCTAACCGAGCAGCAATCCCATCTTTATTTTTTCCAGGGATCTCTAGCAATGTACCAATGATACTATCGCAAACATTCTTCTCAATGTGCATAACATCTAAGGCATGCCTCACAGGGAGGTATTTCCAATACTCGAGATCAAAGAATTTTGATTTCTTCTTCCAACAAACTCTGTCACCATCATTCTCACCAACACTTCCCCCATTTTTCGAGCCCCATATGTAATTAATATCTTCAACCATATGCAGCACTTCTTCTCTTGTTAATGGCTCGGGAGGCATGCCATATTCAGGTTTCCCATTAAAAGCTGCACGTTGCCTCCTATATGGATGATTGATTGGTAACCACTTTCTATGCCCAATGTAACAAATTTTGTGGCCATTTTTTAACCTGTGACTAGGTGTATCATCGCCGCATATTGGACAAGCTTTATATCCTTTAACAACACAACCAGATAAGTTTCCATAAGCGGGAAAATCATTAATTGTCCACAGTAATGCAGCTCTGAGTGTAAAGTATTCTCCTATGTGGGCATCATACACTCCTCTAATCCCATCCCACAGAGATTTCAAATCATCAATCATAGGCTCTAAGTAGACGTCTATATCATTTCCGGGCTGTTTAGGACCAGAAATCAGTATGGTCAACATCATGAACTTCCGCTTCATGCATAGCCATGGTGGGAGATTATATGTAACTAACATAACTGGCCAACAACTGTATCTGCTACTTAAAGAACTGTGGGGATTGAATCCATCAGATGAGAGAGCCAATCTCAAGTTTCTTGGATCATTACCAAAGTCGGGCCATTTTTCATCAACAAGTTTCCAAGACGGGGAATCAGCTGGATGAGACATATAACCGTCAACTGATTTTCTTGCAGCATGCCAAGTCAAACTCTTAGCTGTCTTATGTGATTGAAACATCCTTTTAAACCTTGGAATTGGAGGAAAATACCACACCACCTTCGCTGCCACACCCTCTTTCAAGAACCCATCCTTGGTTTCCTTCCACCTTGAGATACCACAAGTAGGACAATTAGTTGCATTCTCATACTCCTTCCGATACAAAATGCAGTCATTGGAACATGCGTGGATTTTCTCATAACTCATCCCTAAAGCAGACAAAGTCTTTTTTGCCTCGTACATAGAGGAAGGTAGTGTATTTCCTTCTGGAAGAAATTCTCCTTGAAGTATCAATAATTCTGTAAAGCAAACATCACTCATCCCACGTTTTGCTTTCAAATTATATAACTTCACCAAAGCCGACAACTTCGTGTACTTACTGCAACCAGGGTACAAGGGTTCATCGCCATCCCCAATCACATTGGCAAACTCATAAGGATCAGATCCAATATTGGCAAAATCATTATCATCCATCCCTAATTCTTCAAAAACAAAACTGAACCTACTTTGCTCATCTTCTTCCACATTTCTACTAGCATTGGTAGTCCATTCCCAAGGTTCTCTGTGCCATGTCCAAATCTTATAGCTTTGGTCAATTCCATTAAAGTATAAGTGTTCCCTTATAATTCCAACCCCAAACAATCGAATATTCCCACATTTAACACATGGACAACGAATCTCAGTTGTATTTCCAAGATTTTCTAACGCAAAATTCAAAAATACTTCCACCCCTAACTTATATCCCTTCGATCTTCTATCCGCATGCATCCGTGACTTATCCATCTCACACTCTATCAAATTCATATGAATATATATATATATTAAAGTGGAAAGACCAGCAATGAAATAACAGAGAGCAAAATGAAAATTAAATATAAAACATGGACAAGACGACGGTTTAAAAAAATAATCGTCGTTTAATATACATTCAGATGACGGCATCTATAGTCACCGTCGTCATTAAGATACCCAAACCCAGAAATTTGAACGGTGTTCTGGTAGCCTAAAGACGACGTTTAATGAAGAAACAGTCGTCTTTAGGCTACCAGTTGCGGCTTAAAACACAGACGACGGGAGTAAATGAACAACCGACGTATAATAAACATTTGGACGACGGTTTGATCCGTCAACCGTCGTCGTAGTTAAAAAAAAAAACAGCTTAAATCTCCCATTCCCATTCTTTTTCCAAGAACCCATGGCCAAACAAACATAAAAGAACCCAAACAGAGAGCAATTATTACAAGATTGCAAACACCAAAACCCTAATATAGCTACCAACGAAAACATTTATGGATTTAAGAAGAGATTAGGGTTGTACTTACATGGATATTGAGAGAGAGTTGTGAGAATATAACAACTGCTTGAGAGAGAGCTGGGAGAATCTACGTACCCAATGCTTTGAGAGAGAGCTGAGAGAATATAACAAAAGCTTGAGAGAGAGCTTAGAGAATTAGGATTAAAGGGACTAGAGTTGTACTTACATGGATTTTGAGAGAGAGCTGGGAGAACGAAAACTTTCAGACAAATTTATGTTGAAGAGAGAGAATGAACTATTTGAGGGTTAAAGGGAAATTCTAAAAATTTTAGGTTGCGATCAAAAATTTTAAAGTACCGCATTTTTCAACGACAACGGTCAACACTTACACAGACGTCTAATTATTACTTACAACGACGGTTTTTATAAAATACCGACGTTGTAAACATAAGTCTTTGTTATTTAGTAACCGACGTCGCTATTTAATAACCGACGTCGTAAACCGAATTCAATTAGTCTTTGTTAATGTAGTTGACCAAAAACAGCGGGAGAAAACCGGCGTCGTTTCAACAAACCCTAAACCCTAAACCCTAAACCCTAAATATTAAAATAATTTTAAAAAAATACATAAGGAGTACCATGCTTTGTCTCTAAATTTGTTTGAATTTTGTTATCATTCGAACTTTGAAAACTAAAATTACATTTTTCAGGCCTTAACGGGCAAGATATTGTCTCAATCAGTGCATAGAATTTGCCGGTATATTTTTCGGATTTTGTTTTGAATATATTATTAATATTAGTAATTAAATACAATAAAAAAATATTTTCAAAATTATATTTTTTAAAGCTTTAGAGCATCACCAATGGGGGGGTGTATATGGGGGTGTATGTTAAATATACACCCCGAGCCACCGGAATCATCTCCAATGGGGAGATGTAAAGGGTTGTATATTTACATCACCTCCATGGAGATGCAAAATAAAATGTATATTTGCAGCCATTTTTACATCATTTGCAGCCGGGACCCACCCGAGAAAAGAGATGAAAAATGAAGAAAAGTCATCATTTACATAATTTACATCGTTTCCCATTGGAGCAAAAAACGAATTTACACCCCCCGGAGGTGTAAAGGGGATGTAAAAGTGGCTTTACACCCCCGAATTTACACCCCCCCACTGGTGATGCTCTTAGGATAGAGACAATATTCCAATGCTTGGTAGTTTTCAGTTTAATTTTTGGATTTAGTTTTGAATTTAATAAGGAATTAAATAAAATATAAAAGTCAATAAAAATTAAATTAAAAATGACCTATCCAACGTTGTATCCTTTTACAACGACGTTAAACTAATAACCTGACGTCCAAACGAATATGAAACGACGTCTTGTTATAACCGACGTTGTTTAAATATACAAAGGCGGATATTTAAGAATATCCGCCTTTGTATAATATTAAGATGTCAATAAGGTTATACGAACCGACGTAGTATATGAGTACAAATTCATTTATACAGGATGAATTAATTATAAACCGTCGTTGTTATGATTATTACACGTCATTTTAGTGTATATAACCGACGTTGTTTAAATATACAAAGGCGTGTATTTAAGTGTATCCACCTTTGTATATTATTAAGACGTCGATAAGGTTATACTAACCGACGTAGTATATAAGTACAAAATTCATTTATACAGTATGAATTAATTATAAACCGTCGTTGTTATGACTATTACACGTCATTTTATTGTATATAACCGACGTTGTTTAAATATACAAAGGCGTATATTTAAGTGTATCCGCCTTTGTATATTATTAAGACGTCGATAAGTTTATACGAACCGACGTAGTATACAAGTACAAAATTCATTTTACAGGATGAATTAATTATAAACCGTCGTTGTTATGGCTATTACATGTCGTTTTTAAGAATTGCCGTCGATGTTATATTTCCATTTACTACAAGACGACCATTGTGTACACGTATGAGACGTGTAAATTAGAATCAGACGTCGGTGTTTGGGAACTAAACAAGTTTCAAAACAAAATTTAATTTTTTTGATTTTTGTTCGCTTGATTACAACAAAATATTTATGTACATTTTAAATAAACTAAATTAAACCTAAACATTGTTCATAAATATTTATCTACATCAATTATCCTTCGGTAATTGCTTGTTCACGAATTCTGCCCATTCATGCCTAACTTCGTCAATATCCTCTTGTTTATACTGAAGTTTATCTTTTTTCTTGTCAAACTGCAAAATAAACCAAAAAACCGACGTGTTATAAGGATACAAACGACGGTTTTAAACAAAAATATGACGTAGTAAAATAAAGAAAGTATATCTAAAATGTTGCGTTTTACCTTCTTCTCGAAATTTAGGTCTGGATCATGAATTATATCTCTCATGAATCGCATCAAGTAATAGCCACACTCTACACTTGTTGGTTGTTCAGGAGTGCCGTGTAGATTTTTCCAAATAGCCTGCTGTTTATGTGAATTTTTATTTATATGAATGTTAAACATTTTAATTAACCTGTTACAAGAAAACAAAGGGTGTTAATGACAAAACAAAAAATTTAAATACAAATAGTAACCGTCGTGGTAAATCAGTCAAAACGACGGAGTTTTTTAAACCAAGACGTTATATTTTGTTTAAAACGGCGGTAAAACCTAACCGTCGTTGTGTAACGTTATAACGTCGGTAAGAGTAAAAAACGTCGTATGACAAAAAATTGAGCAGAAAAAATTAAAACGTTCTTAAATAAAACGCAAACGACGTGGTAGTTAAATTAAAACGATGTTTTTAAGAAAATACTGACGTGGTAGTTAAATTAAAACGTCGGTAATATATTACCGTCGTTATATTTTAATTATAACGTCGGTATTATTAAAAACCGTCGTTTATTTAAATACTTTATAGGAAAAATCTTAAATCAGAAGAAATCAACTTACGTATTCACTATATTTTTCATGTCATCGTCAACCATGCGTTTTGGCAGTGAATTCATGTAATAGGCAGTCTCCGTTGATGGTCTCACAATTACCATCACCCAATGACCCCTGCACATAATGATTCATATAGGTTAAATAGTACTACAAAGAAAAATATTAGAAGCTCAGGAAAATACTTTAAATGGTACTAACCCTGGATTATAAGGGACCAAGAAAAATTGACTCCCATCTGCTGTATTCAGGCGGTTTGACAGGTTTTTTATTCGGTCTGATATTGATCCAGCTCCAAAGCTCACTAGCCCAGGGTCCACGAGGCCAACAAGGTTTACCATATTTGCCATTTTTAAATAGTCAAATAGGAACCTAAATATATGAAAGTCAATTAAATGAGATTTTAATTTAAAAGAAAGGAAAATGTAAAACAAAATGGGATTAGGGAGAATTATCTCATGTATACTGATATCACTGTGGTTCCAATCTCAACCATGGAACCAAACTGCGAAACGTCTTCAGTAAAGAGGAAGGTATCATGCTCAAAGCCAAACACTTCCTTGGGCATGTGAATTGTTAGAGCCTCGTTACCAGGCAACAACTTGGTCCGGAAATGTTGGCATAAGGCTAACAGAGGAGGTGGCATGTCTAGCTTTGAGAGACCCTGTTAAAAGAAATTAATAAAGAAATATAAGTTAGTTTGTGTGTGAACTAAAATAAACGACTCTAACTAAACTCAAAAAACAGACGTGGTATATAATATAAACGACGGTTTCTAGTAAATACTGACGAAGGAAAGTTTATACACGTCGGTAAATAGATAACCGTCGTTGTATTGAATTATAATGTCGCTATACTATAGAAAGGTCGTCTAATATAAATACAGTTAATGAAATCATGAAATAGACGACAGTTTATAAAAGCGTCGTGGTATTTAACTAAACACGACGTGTCTTGTAAGAAACAGACGTATATACCGTCGTTATTTTAAGTTTTAACGTCGGCTATTAAAAGGAGCGACGTCTATTTAAAATTTAAAAAGCAGAAATGGAAAATTGCAGAGATTTTACCGTGTCCTCTTTCTCTTTTCCAGCAGTATCAGCTTCAGGCTTCGGATCTTCTAATTCCAAAGCTAGGGGTCTGATATTAGTGGCCCCAGAGCAGCTTGCCTTATCAGACATTGGATTTTTTGGGCTTTGATCTTGAGGGGGTAAAATAATTGGAGGAATTGGAGGAATTGGAGAAATTGGGGTTTGGAGCATCTGGCTAGGATCAAAATTAGGAACTAGTTGACGGATATATGCCAACATAGCCTCCCTCTCTGCTCTGATTGCTTCCATTATAGTTTCCCTTGACTTCGCCTCAATCCTCAAGGTCTCTTCTCTGACTGCCTCCCTCACACTTTCCTTCAATTTGTCACCAAATTTCACTCTCTGCTGTTTCGGCAAATTGAAGAACTGAGTTGGGGTAACGCCAGCACCAGCTCATCTGACTCTCCCACCATGCTCGGGGGTTCCCAAAGCCAGAGTCAAGATATCATTGGTCCCGGAGACAGTCAGAGTGCCTTCGGAGACTTGCTTTTGCAAATCATCATAAAAGAGAGAAAGAGAGATTGTTAGAAACTGAGAAGGGTGTAAAACAGATAAATATACCGACGTTGTAAATAATAAACAACGACGGTTTTTCTTAAATGACTGACGTGGTATTAATTTAAAACGTCTGTACTTAAAGACTGTCGTTGTTTATAATTTACAACATCGGTATATAAAAATACATCGTATATTCAAAATTAAACAGATTAAAACATAAATCAAAAACTGTCGTAGTTTATAAAGTAAGACGACGTATTATTAAACAAACAGACGTAGATGTCCAATTCCATATGGCTGCACAAAATTACCGTCGTTGTATAAGCATTCTAACGTCTAGATAAGATAAAACCGTCGTAAGTTTTAATGAAGAAGTGAAAAAACTCGATTGAAATATGCATTCTTTTCCAGAAATTGTGCACCACAAATTTCAGTGAAATAGACAGAGAGAGGGAGAGTGTGTACGTGAGTAAACTTAAAACAAAAATGCAGTTCATAGAATAATTTAATCCGTCGTATTAATTCTATCTAGACGTCTACTTTATTCAAAAACCGACGTCCTATTCATTTTTAAACATCCGTAAATTAAGCCCGTCGTGGTGTTCATTTTATAACGTCGCTTATTTAAAGATAAACGACATCTATACCCAAATAAAACACTCTGTTTTTCAAATTTAGAACAGAGTTAGTGAGACTTACGATTATTTTTGCCTTCTCTGCAGCCTTTGGATCAGGGATGTTTCCTGTTTTATCTTCTCTTGCTTTCTTCCGTAGAACAGCTCGATCGATTTCTTCAACTTCGGGCATGGTTTCTACCAATTGGTCCGCCAAACCAACATACCCTTTTCTAGACAACCTATGGTTGTACTCCAATTTCTCCCTCCTCTCCTTCTGCTCAGCATGCTTAGCCTCAAAATCTGGGGTTAACCTTGAAGCTACGAAGGCTTCCCATTGCGATTTCTCTATGAACTTATAAAGCGCAGGGGTTTCTTTTAACTTCTCCTTGTCATGTGCGAATGGAAGGATATACTGCCTAGTTACGTTATACTTGAAATCCTTCCATTTTTTGGCGGCAGACGACAAGACCATGGCTCTGTACCTATCCCCAATAACATAGGAAATTTGAACAGCTTCCCAAATCTGCTCCTTCACGTCCTTGGGTAATTGTTTCCATTTCTTGTCCACAAGAGGGACTCTGGTGCGTGCCAAAACACCAATGTAAGACTGCATCTCAACAGCAACCTTGCCATGTGGTTTGCCATCTTTATTGAACTCAACCACAGGCTTAACCTTCTCAATTTTCCTCTTCACAACACGGCTCATTGTGCTGATACCGCGGCCAAATTTTGGCTCCACCTCAAATGTGGCTGTGCTCGAGTCTTTCTCTGAGGTTGACAAAAATCTCATCCTCTTCGAGGGTTTGCTTTGAGTTGATTTTTCAACTTCCACTTGAGCCTTTGAAACTGTTTTGGGTTCATCCCATTCTGCCTTTGAACCTGATTTGGCCTTTAACGCGTCAGCTTTGATAAGTTCATAATTTTACACATTTGCTTGCCTTCATTACTTAGTAATTTTGTTTAGTTTCTCTTTATTTCGAGTCACTTATCTATGTTTGTGTGTTCTGTAGGTTTTGGGAGCAAGAGATCGCATTTGATACATTCCATGCATATTAAGGGCTGATTGGCATGAGAGGAATCCACTTGAGACATTTGAAGCAAAATGGTGCAAAATCGTGCAAAAACTGGAGCCTGAGTTAGAAGTTCATTTCGGACTTATCTGCTTCATCCGAGCTTGGATTGGGCCAATACTTGTGTGGTTGGATCAATGACATTTTAAACTTAAAACTGGACATCTTAAAGTCATCATTTGATTCAGCCCAACCCAATTCGTGAGCCCATGGAATTTCACATCATGCTGACATGTGCATGAGCTATTGGTTTCTGAATGGAAGCTTGGTCATACTGACATAATGATGAGGTAGGGCTGCTGGTGGGATTTATTGGTGAAGTGCAGCAACCAATTCTGATTATTTAAATACAAGTGTTGTATGCATTAGCCATATTGAATTCAGATTTATCTCTACCCTCTCCCTATAAATACCACTTCCATTCCACATTCAGAGAATGAAGAGGGAGATCCACAATCAGATTACACACATTCAGATTCACCACAAAGAGAGAAGAGAGCTAGCTGCAAAGGAGGGAGAGCTAGGAGCTGTCCTGGAAACTACCTTGCTGCCACCAGCTAGTTCTTCTATTCTCTTTACTCTATCTATGTATTTCTTATTTTCTGTATTCATAATTATGTTTAACTAATCCATCTAGTTAGGGCTTAGGATGAAGCCCTAGTCATGAATATTTAATGTTATGGATGATTTCATAGTTAATTGATTTCCTTACTTTCATTGCCAAGTTGTTAATCTCCAGTTTATTATGTGCTTGATGTATGCTTTCTTGGAGTAGCTAACTAGGATTTTATGCATCTAGCACTGGTTGGGAAGGGGTTTAGATTCACCAATTCTACTCTCCTTTCACAAGCAACACATGAATGGCCTAAGAATCATTCAAGGGGTTAATAACCATAGGTTGACTAAGACAGATACCATGTTCTAGGACTTGTGTGATTATCATATTCTCAAGGAACTTAATGACTCTTGTATGCTTTATTCTAAGTAGATACCATGCTTAGGTTGCATATAAGGGATCAGGTGTTGTGTAGATACCATGCACAATCACATGCCTTAGGAGAATCATGCATCCTGCACCTAGATACCATAGGCTTGTATGCGATAATCTATTGTTAATGAAGCTTGAGTCAATTTCTATGCATTCATAACTTGGATAGGAAGACTAGAGGTGGATTCCAAGGCTCTAACACTTCTCAATCATTGTTTCACAACTTGTTCATTCCTGCCATTGTTTACTTTCGAGCACTTCCATTTCATTCTCTTGTTTTCATTTCAACAACAAAACCCCCCATTTCGAGTGGGTGTGTGGTGCTAGGATTCTGTCCTAGACCTTGCCATTTGTTAGTTTGTTAGTTTTCTGTTTTCCAACATTCTAAGTAATTTAACTTGCAACCAAGTTATCATTCTCCGTGGGATCGACCTCGTATTTACATAAGCTATACTATAAATGGTTCGTGCACTTGCGAGAATTGAAGTTGCTATTTGTAATAACTCATTTTAGTTGTTAGGAATAGGCTCAACAAGCTTCCTTGTTTTGAGATTTAGAAACCATTTTTGATTAATCTGCAAGGAAAACAACGTCGGTTATTAAAAATAAACGACGTAATAATACAAAACAACGACGGTAACACTAAAAAAGTGACGTCCTATTAAACAGTCTCTTAGACCATGAATGGAAATAAGACGACGGTTTTATAAATTTCATGACGTAAATGTTGATAAACTACGTTGGTTATTAATAATAACCGACGTGGTTTAAAATTTACAAAACGATTATTCTTCTCTCACTAGATGACGGGTTTATCTTGTTTCCGACGTAGTATTAGTCACACCATGACGGTTTTTAGCCACCGTCGTGTGTTGCGTAGATACAGCTGCACCAAAATGGATTCAGTTGCATCATGAACTTGTGATACTCGCAAGTGCACGAGCCGTTCGGTAGTATAGCATATGTAAGTGCGAGGTCGATTCCACAGGGATTGGTGATTGAATGATCCAATTCAATTTTCCTACACAAAACAAAAATGAAAACAAAAGAAACAAAACAAGAAGAAAGAATGTACATTACAATAAAAATAAATTACAACTAAGAAAACATTAAGGAAACTAAGAGAACTTTGAGGAAGAAAGGAAGTGTTTGAGAACTTTGAGGAGGGAGAAGAAAGTGTTTGAGAAGTTGGAGAAGAGAAAGGTGTTTGGGAAAGAGAACTTTGAAAGAGAATAGAGAAGTGTTTGGAGAATTTGATGAAGGAATGTGGAGAAGTGTTTGAAGAACATGAAGACTTTTGAAGAGAATATTGGAAGAGTAAGGAAAGTGGTGTTTGGGAACTTTGTGGATTTTGGAAGAGAGAGTGTTTGGAAAATTGGAGAATGTTTGAGAACTTTGGAAGGGAAGAGACATATGTTTGAGGAATTGAAGAATGCTTGGAAGAGAGTAGTGTTTGAGATATAATAAAAAGAAAATTCAGTAGAAGTATCTTATTACAACAATTCAAAACTACAAAGGGAAACTAAGAGAATTTGAGGGAGAGAAGGGAAGGGAGCTCTAGAGAAGTGCTTGAGAGCTCCCCCCCTTGGGGTGTGTTTACAAGCTTAGAGAACTTCCCTATTTATAGGCCTAGGGGAAGTGAAAATCTGAATTATACAATAGGTTTACCTACCACACTCACTTCACCAACTTACAACACTTAATTCACCTAACACACTATTGCATTTGAAAACAATTCCTCTTGTCTTTAGGCTTAGTGTTGCAACTCCCACTTCATCATCTTTTGGCTCATTTGGCTGCTGCAAAATTCCACTCAAAGATAGGTATTGAATATGCTTCACCAAACTTTCCCACAATCAACAACACTTCATCATGTATATGTCATGCATGACAATGCATTGCAGCCAGCTTGTGGGCTCGTTTTGGGCTTGTGGCTTCAATCTGAAAAATCTGGAAAAATATGGATCTTGAAGTTCTTTGTCTTATCTTTCCAAGCATATGCAGCCCAGCTCAAGGAAAAATCGGGAAGGCCTTCAAATGTGATTTTTAGCCTAGTAACGCAGATGCTGCCGAATTTGACCTTAAGTTGCCAAAACATGTATAACTTTCTCTAGAAGACTCGGAATCATGAACCGTAAAATTCTACAGAAACTAGACTTCCGTATCTTTCCAATGATGTATGGCTCATCATCTGGTTCTTCTTGAGCAAGTACAGTCCAATCCGTAAAGTTGACTGATCTGCAGACACCATTTTGAGCTAATTTGTCTCCAAAATGCAATTAGTGAGTCTCAAGCTTATAACACTGAAACAAACACAAAACTTTATTAAAAGCACAAGTTTAACTCAAAAATATAACCAAATCATAAGTTAGAAGGGTACAAAATGATATGTAAATATGCACCGATCATCGTGCAGTTCGCATTACGGCCGTCGTGGTGTGTCCATTCTATCGTCGAAAACAAGACAGAACTGTCGTCTTTTGGCGTCGTGAGAGTATCTACTTATGTATTTAATCAAAACCAGTGAAATATTTCTTCAATTTGACAGAATCTTGTTTCCAGACAACTACGGCATTCAAATGAAATGTAAAAAAAGGGAAAAGAGTGAGAAAAAACCTTTGGCGTGCAAAGAAAAGTTTCCTTCCGACGAAGACGAAGACGAAAATGGTGATTTGGAGATTTGGAGATGAAGACGACGATTCAGACGATGATGCTGCTTTTGGGAAATGAGAGGGAAACTTCGATACTTTATCGGGAGGAGAAAACCGTAGAACATTAGGTCAGGTGACGAAAAGTTTATATATTTTCCCAGAGTTCAATACAACGACGTTGTTATTAAAAAAACCGCCGTATTATTTAGTTATAACGACGGTCTATAATTAATAACTGACGTGGTTATCACAACTGCTGAAAAACTTTTGGAATTCCGATGTGGTTATGACGGCGCTTTTTTACTCTAAACTGACGTTGTACTTATAAGTTCAACGACTGTGTATTTTAATAAACCGACGTGGTTACTTGGGGGTTCTGAAAACGACGTCGTTCTCTTTTTAATATGCGCCAAATGACTTTTGGATTTCCGATGTATTTATGACGGCGCTTGTTTATCTAAACTGACGTTGATTATTCAAATATGACGTCGCGATGTATATTAGAACGGACGTGGATATTTACGATTATTTGTTTAAATAGGATTTTTTTACGCGTTTTTTAACTCTCAGTTTTCAATTAGGGTTGCAGAATGATTCCTCACAAGAAATTGTCTTTCTGAAAGCAAATGGGTTTGCAGAATGATTCCTCACAAGGCCAAGCATGGGTTTGCTACATCCTCCTGTGTAGCAAGGGTGGAACCAGCCTTAGAACCTGCATGGGTTTGCAGCCGCACTTGCCCGTTTGAAGGCATACGAGGGCACAACCCACAACAGGTTCTAAGTCTGGTTCCACCCTTGCTACACAGGAGTTTTGAAGAAACAGTTGATTTTGATGAAAATGGGAATCGAGAAGTGAGCTTTTCATACTTTGTTGATTTTGATTTTCTGAAATTATTAGATATTCATCTGTGGCTGTGCAGGAGCTTGAGAACAAGAGGAAGGAGAGGGCCCAGCTTGCATATGAGAGGAAGAAACAGTTGAACAAGCTGAGGGTGAAGGCAGAAAAGAAACCACGATGTATTTGCCAAATTTGTGTACATATATTGTGTAAATATTGATCAATATTTAACACGAAGAGATTTGCCTTTTAAGATGAAAATGTTGTTGAGGATTGAGAATTAAATTTTGTTTTGTGTTAAGAAAGATATTACCAAAATAAAAGAAAAATTAATTAATTTTAAAAGCTATAAAAATAAGATGGCGGTTTACAGAGAAGGCAGACGTATAAATTGAAAAAATACGACGGTAATTTGAACTTAGGACGTGGTAAATAAAAACGACAGTAGTGTTGTAGGTACCGTTGTAGTATACTCCAAAATAATTAGTTGGCAATTTATAGAGAATGCACCGTCGTAGTATACAGACGTGGATTCCATTATATTATACGACGTGGATTAAGAACAGTTGGTCGTGTTTAGTTAGGAGTTAACACGGCAGGTTTTTTGGTGAATTGTCGTCTTTATTTTCTACGTCGATGGATTCATACCTGCTGTCGTTGTTTTTTGGTCAGATTTTAACTCTGAAGAAGTCCTTTTTTAAAAACGACGCTTTTTTATTTGTATGCGTCGTCTTTTAAAAATATTCAACAGTAAAGAACTTATCCACGACCGTTTTTTTTAATACCGTCGTCGATTTAAATACAACGACAGTTTTATGTTATGCCGTCGTCTTTTTTTGGTCGTCTTTTTCCATTTTTGTAGTAGTGTTGCTTGATTCTATTTGGTTTTCCTACTTTTTATTTGTTTTTATTTATAACGTTTAAAGTCTACTTAGTTCTCTATTGTTCTTCTTATTCTTAATGGGTTCGGAATTTATGTTTAGACTAAACACCATAGCTAAATGCTTTTTCTGAATACTTGATTAAAACCACACACCATATGGATAATCATATTTGAGAAAGAACGAACTTCATAAGCTAGTTTGATTTACTTTGTTGCTTGTTACTTTGAAGCATGAAATTGGACGTGTGTTGATTTTCCTTTTCATTTTAGTTTTTATTTCCTAATCCTTTAATTCTGTTTCAAGTTTTCTGTGTTTGTTTTAAGCAATTTGGGATAGCTCAATAAAAATGGAGAGAGATGGCAACCTCAATCATATGAATGGGAAGTGTGGAGCAATGGGAGAAGTCGCGACCTCCAAGTGCATCCATGCCCGACCTAATCGCTTCAAGGGGGAGCATTTCAATCCTTTCTCTTTACTTGTTTTGTTTTTATTTTAGTAATTTTAAGTTTCTGTTTCTTTTTATAAATAAAAAAAAAATTTAAAAAGATTTTTCATATAAGCTAACTTTTGGTAACCCCAGTGAGCACCTCCGTCAATACAGTGTCTAGGAGTTCTTTAGGCGACATCTTCGGTGTCTAAGAAGTTTGGGTTTTAAGCGGGACCATTGTGACCCCTCCAACCTTCCCGGATCCCCTGGCTGTGTTTTCTGAGGCCTTTAACTGGTCATTCGTGAGTTGCTTGTATATTAGTGTTTTTTTTTAAAAAAAATAAGTTATTTATTTATTTATTTATTTATTTATTTGTTTAATTGTTTATTTTTGGTTATTTTTGTTAAGTCAGTTTGTTTCTTTTCTTTTTTTTTACGTGGTGTGGTTAGTTAGTTTTTTTTTTATTTTTTTATTTTTTTATTTTTGAAATGTAACTCCCTTTCCCAAACTTAGTGTGAAAAACACATCCCCAATTAAAGCTCATGAGTTCCTTAGAAAGGTAAATATTTATTATTCGGGCTAAGGCAAGGAAATAAAATTGGTAAATGAAAGTAAAGGTTTACATGTAGGCTCAAAATGGTTAACAATGGAAAATCATGCTTAAGCATGCATAAGGTTAGCTTGAAAGGCACAAACGATCCAAAGACGGCCTTAATATCACTTCTTAAATGTCATGAAATCAAATTGCATAAGAATGAATGACTTTTAAGTGTTCAACCAAATCACTGAATAATGAGATCAAACAACAACTTTGATGACAAAAAAATAAGAGTAAGTGTATAACACTCATGAAATGAAGCACAAGGCTCAAAAGCTCACATTATATGGTTATATAAGTCTAATTTATGCTTGATACAATTCTTTGGGTCATACAAATCCTTCAACTGGAGAATTATGAAACAAATGCCAAGTGCAAAGGTTTTGAACATATCAAGCTAGAATGATGCCAAAAAATTAAAATTTTTTATTTTTATTTTTATTTTCTATAAAATGAAATCCAATTTTCATTTAAGTCATGCAAACATTTATCACAATCTCATCATATGTGTTCAGAAAGTGACTCAAAATAAAAACAAAACAAGACTCAAAATAAAAAGGATAAAAATAAATAAATAAAAATACAAAAAAAATAAAAATACAAAAAATTACTTACTAAACTCCAATACCCCCAAACCTAGAAATGAACATTGTCCTCAATGTTTAAAATTTAGGCACAACCAATGTCATAATAATAAATGAAGATATTAAAGCAAATAAAAATCACAAAACACACAAGAATACAAAAATAAAATAATTATAAAATAAAAATTACAAAACAAACAAACAAATAAATTAAAAAAAATGAAACAGTAAAACACTCAAACCAGTAAGCCCTAAACAAACAGTCTTACGCAAACTAAAACCCAAACGATAGAAAGCCCAACCCAAAAGAAAGTTAACCCACTTTGAAACCTAAACAACGGTGAAAACCCGACCCCCAATGAAATCCGAAGCCCACACGTTTTTAAAAAATTTATTTTTGAATTTTTTATTTTATTTTATTTTATTATTTTTATTTTTTAAGATGACACGTGAATTGGGAGCGCAAAGGCAGGATTTTTGAAAACAGAGATAAGCCGTAAGGGCCGCGCAGAACTCAGAACTGTAGTGGCTAGGGTTAGCAAAAACTAAGTCTATAAAAGGTAAAAAGAAAGGGTGAACAACACAAACTCAGAAACACACAAAAGAGATAAGAAAGAAAGAAGAAAAGAGAGTGAGCAATCAAATGGCCTCTTGCTACCCATTTTCGTTGGATCTCAACCTAGCTCCACCGACTCAAACATGGGGCCAAGTAGCGGCACCAGTATGGGTGCCCTACTTTGCCTCCGCACGGGGCCCTGTGACAGTAACTGACTCAATACTCCTGGACAACGATGTTGCCATTGGAGTAGGCAGAAATTTAGTGACTCCCCAAGATATACATGTGTTAGGGACAAGGGATGACAACCGGGTCACGAGTGATGCCCTGGCACTGAGCGTGCAGAGTACAGTATGTGTCGCAAGTTTGGGTCATTGCCTACTTGCGAAGTCCCATGAGGTAGAGGTGCTGAAAGGTCAGTTGGCGGCGGAGCGAAGTATGGTTGAAGAGTGTTGGAGTGCTACAAAAAGTTTGAAAAGAGAGAGGGCAAGGATAGTGGAGGTGAATCGACACCAGCTAGAAGTATTGCGGGACGAGAATAAAAACCTATCAAAGATGGTAGAGTTGTACTCTCGAGACATGCGTAAGCAACTGGAGGACCTAGACCGACTGCGTAAATGCAAGCAAGCAGATAGCGAGAGAAGTTACGCTCAAGCTAAAAGTGCGATCTTTGGGAGCTCGAGTGATGAGCCCCAAGAGGCTATGCGTGAAAGCCCAGAAGAGGACATCCAGAGGGCCAAACTAAAGGCTCCTATGGTCAAGACACCGAGCACTGTGAAAAAGTGATTTCTAATGTATTATTGGTGTGCCTGTTTGTTTCGCCTTTCCCTTGTATTTTTTTTATTTTTTATTTTTCGAAAATAAAAGAGTCAGGTTGCAAAAGAAAAAGACAAAGAAAGCAGCGTTCCCAAACTTTAAACAGAACAAAACACACACACACAAAAAAAAATGGAAAGGACATGCTAAACACAATGCACCAGAAAACAGGGAAGAAAAGAAAGTAAAGTGAAAGTAGAAATGCTCCCCCGTAATGGACGCGAACGGCAAATTGCTCGTGAAGCGAAGGGATAGAGAGAAAAGGGCAAACAGCTGGACCACAAATCCCTCATCAGCAGATGTCTATTTAAACCACGCCTCGGTAAGCTGATGATACCCTGCATTTCTTCCTGCAAACTTAAGGAAAACCATCAAAAAAATCCAGAAACAAAATAATGGCATCCTCATCTACGCTTATTGATGACCTCAACCTTGAGTTATCACTTGCACCACCGAATGCCTAGATAAGGGCTCCTCCAAACCTTCTCTTCCCAAATTCCTCTTATCACCATGGCTCAGCCTCAAACTTCTCTGAGGCAGTGCCGTGTAGAGTGGTACTGCCGAAAGGCATGACTGTCAGCAGACTCACACCGGCAAATCATCTGCATGTGGCACAGAGGTCTGACAAAGTTGTAGTGGAGAAGTCCCACAATTTAACTGTGCTCCACGCGGTCTCGGCTACCAATTTAGGCATGCGATTACTGGCGAGGATGCGGGAGTGTGCAGTGCTGAGCGAGGAAGTGGCAGACTTGCAGAAGCGGCTCTACTGTGCCAACCAGCATGTAGAAATGCTGCAAAAGAGAAATGAAGACCATGTAGAGCTATTGCAGGTTCTTCAAGCAAGAGCAAATAGAGGCAAGCCATGATGATGAGGATGAAGATGATGAAGATGTTGTTGTTGTTTTTACTTTACTTGAATGTTTTTTTTTTAAAATAATTTTTTTAATGCAATGTTTGAAGTGAAATAAAGTTTGTTTTTAACACTCAAAGAAGAAAAAAAAAATACTAACTAACCACACCACGTAAAAAATAAAAATAAACAAACTTACTTAACAAAAATAACCAAAAACAAAAAATAAACAAATTAATTAAAAAAAAACACGAATATACAAGCAACTCACGGATGACCAGTTAAGGGCCTCAGAAAACACAGCCAGGGGATCCGGGAAGGTTGGAGAGGTCACAATGGTCCCGCTTAAAACCCAAACTTCTCAGACACCGAAGGTGTCGCCTAAATAACTCCTAGACACTGTATTGACGGAGGTGCTCACTGGGGTTACCAAAAGTTAGCTTATATGAAAAATCTTTTTTTTAAAATTTTTTTTTTATAAAAAGAAATATAAACTTAAAATTACTAAAATAAAAACAAAACAAGTAAAGAGAAAGGATTGAAATGCTCCCCCTTGAAGCGATTAGGTCGGGCATGGATGCACTTGGAGGTCGCGACTTCTCCCACTGCTCCACACTTCCCATTCATATGATTGATGTTGCCATCTCTCTCCATTTTTATTGAGCTATCCCAAATTACTTAAAACAAACACAAAAAACTTGAAATAGAATTAAAGGATTAGGAAATAAAAACTAAAATGAAAAGGAAAATCAACACACGTCCAATTTCATGCTTCAAAGTAACAAGCAACAAAGTAAATCAAACTAGCTTATGAAGTTCGTTCTTTCTCAAATATGATTATCCATATGGTGTGTGGTTTTAATCAAGTATTCAGAAAAAGCATTTAGCTATGGTGTTTAGTCTAAACATAAATTCCGAACCCATTAAGAACAAGAAGAACAATAGAGAACTAAGTAGACTTTAAACATTATAAATAAAAATAAATAAAAAGTAGGAAAACCAAATAGAATCAAGCAATGTTACCAATCCCCGGCAACGGGGCCAAAAACTTGTTGCGAGGATGCAGCTGCATCTCGGAAGTCAACAACCATGCTTACAATCAGCCCTAATGCTCGAAGGTGACGCTGCCTGATGGACGCACGGTATACCGCTTATGATGGGTTTGGGGGCTCAACCGTGTTCTACGGGAAAGCCCCTAGTACGGAGAAGAAGAAGTTATGCAAGCAGACAGCCATAAAGGTCCATACGATGAAACAGCCATGCCTTGTGCTTTCCAAGAGCCTATGACAGCACCAAGGCACATGCAAGATGGCTCCACAGCGGTAGCTAAGTAGACTTTAAACATTATAAATAAAAATAAATAAAAAGTAGGAAAACCAAATAGAATCAAGCAATGTTACCAATCCCCGGCAACGGCGCCAAAAACTTGTTGCGTCGATTCAGTTGCACCAAAATGGATTCAGCTGCATCCTCAACTTGTGATACTCGCAAGTGCACGAGTTGTTCGGTAGTATAGCATATGTAAGTGCGAGGTCGATTCCACAGGGATTGGTGATTGAATAATCCAATTCAGTTTTCCTACACAAAACAGAAAAACAAGAAAGAAAATAAATAAAACAAGAAAGAAAGAAAAGAAAATAACTCAAGCAGATAAGTTCCCAAGTTCAATTAGATTAACAGATTGATTCTAGCTAAAGTATGATTAAGCCATGGTGTCTGGTCCTAACCTTGTATTCCTAATTCCCTAATTTGATCATCTGTTGTCTAACCTAAACTAAGCATTAGGAATCCATTAAGCATAGAAGAACATTTTAAACAACCAAGTATGTATCTAATCCCTGTTGTCGAATGTCCATACATACTCTTCCTATTCATAGTTCAATTCAAATTAAAGCATGGTGTCTACTCTTAATTCAAACCAAGATAGCTAACATGCAAGCCTAAATGGTGATCAATCATTCAAACTAGCATATTAACTTATAAGCATAATGAATAAGAACAAAAACCATAATTGAAACTTGGAAACTAATCAAACTTGAAACTAAAGAAAAGAATTTACATAACAATGAAAAGTAAAGTGGAACTAAGAAAAACTTAAGGAGAATTTCAGCACAAAGATTTCATTACAACAATTGAAAACTAGAAAGAGAAACTAAGAGAATTTGAGAGAGAGAAGGGAGGGGAGCTCTAGAGAAGTGTTTGAGAGTTCCCCCTTTGAGGGTGTGTTTTGAAGCTTCAAGACTTCTCTATTTATAGGGCTAAGAGGGAGGAACATTATGATGAATTCCAACAACACAATTCCTCTTTTAATACAATCCATAACTCCCACTTCATCTTGTCTATGTTAGTGTGGTTGGAATCAATTCCATCCCATACTTCTTTTGCTGCACCTCAAGCTTTCTTCACATGGGATTTCAAAGGTGTTCAATTGTGACTGCCTTTTGCTGCCAACCCATGTGGGTTTTCTTTTGGTTGCTGGAAAAAACGATTCTTCTGAACAAGGCTTGGTGTAGGAAGGCCTGAGGTTTCAATATGTATCCAATGGGGCTTAAATTTAGATATGTCATAATAGACACCCATTGGAACAACGTTTATGAAGAATGTATTTCCATCTGAGCAGTACAAGTATACGTTTTGGACCTTGCAAGTTGACTGCCGAAAATAGACTGGAATTGACTTATGGTGTGCATTTTGATGGGCCCACGGATTGGGCTTGGCTTCATCAATTGATACATTTGAGCAGTCCATCTTGCAATTCAGAATCTCTTCTTTCCAACCACATATTAATTGGGCCAATACAAGTTGGGTGGATGAAGTTAAGGCCGAAACAAATTGCTAACTCAGTCTGCTCGTTTTTGCACCATTTTGCATCTTTTCCTATCCAAAGCCACCATTGCTACCTAAGGCCCAATGAACTGAATGATAAAGAGAAAAGGGATTAAAAGCACAAGTTTAACTCAATAACATAACCAAATCATAAGCTAGAGGGGTAGAAAATGATATACAATTATGAACTGATCAAGTGTCTCTTCCTTTCTCGATCAACAATTGTTATGAGTTCCTCATTGCTAAGATCACGAACTTCAGTCTAGGAAGGTAGATAGGTTCCAAAAGCCTTGGATGGGTTGCTTCCAACACATGTGCATTCGATGTAGAATTCTGCCTCCGAGTAATGGGCTTCGTTTTAGTTGAACGGCGCTTAATTTCCTGGTATGAGAATTGGTCTCAGCCCAATCTTTCCCTTCACGCATTGGTGGTAGGTAGAGACCACGAGTTTGTGCTTGTTGAGCCATGGCCTCCCTAGTAAAGCATGGTAAGCCACATCCACGTCTACCACATAGAACTTAGTACGTGACCGGATTGGCCCCACCTTCAAGTTTATCTGTATGTAGCCTACTATGACCTCACTCTTATTCCCGAAACCACTTATGCTTGTTTGAGACTGCACTATTTTAGATAGTGGAATGCTGGTTGCCGTAAGTATAGACAGAGGTAATATGTTGACAGAAGAGCCCGTATCTACCAAAGCTCATCTTATATATACGTCATTGATCTAGCCCTCCAAGTAAAGCAGCCTCCTGTGATCCGGATACGGGACTTCCATGTCCTCGTCAGTGAAAACAATAGCATTTTCATTTTCTAAGAACGACCTTTGCTGTTGGGCAGTGAAGCAATGGGGGTTAGACTCTGTAGAGATGTTCATAAGGGCTACAGCAACTGCTTCCCTTGCTTGTGGTCCAAAGCCAAGTTGGTCAAAGAGTGACTTGAACTTTGGATTCCTCTGGAGGACTTGTGAGGCGGTGGGCCCCTGCTTCAGACCTAGGTAACGCTCCATCACACTCGTTTCAGCCTCTACAAGATTATGAAATGTTATAGCAGCTGTTTCCTGCTGTCCACACGAAGCCCCCAAGTAGCACTCTTCCAGCATGTCTAATGTGAACACTTCGTTTCCTGAACCATCATCCCATCCATCGGCAAGTGGCCATGGGGTGTTATAACTTGAAGGTTTTGAATATTTGCACCAATAGGCCTTCTCCAAGTTTCCGCAAGGTTCCCAAATAGCCTCCGGTGGCTTTGGGTCATTCTTTCATGGGTGGGAGAATTCATCATCGTCAAGCAAGACATCGGAACATGAAATGACAGCGGCTATTTCCTTTCCCCTTCATTTTGGCAAGGGGTCTTCATCAATGGCTTGCTTCCTAGAAGGGAGCTCAAGAGTTCCCTCATGTATCTTGGCATGTAAGATCCTCCTTAAAGTTTGACAAGTAGTGGTTGGATGCCCCACAAACTGATGATAATGGTAGTACCTGCGATCACCCATTTCCTCTCTAGTAGGGATTTTGTAGGGCCTGAGGGGTTTAATTGCGCCATCGGCAAACATCGTATCAAGAATGGCATGGAACTCCTCATCTTTGCACGGCAGTGGCGAGTACCTCCCTATCTTTTCGTTTGCGTGAGTTGTAGTCACCGGACGGCTTGTCATCCACAGCTAACGTTTGGTGCGCCTCATTCTTCTCACTCCTCCAATTTCTCTGCCCGACTGGTTTGACCGATATACTCGTCTTCCTTACTGCTTCCAACAGCCTAGAAAATTGAATGATACCAATATTTTCCAGATAGACTATGTAATCTGCCACGATGTTACTTATGGAAATTTCGACAAGCGCCTCTTCATCCTTCTCATCATAGCAGTCTAGAGGCAGGTCTCGGAATCGGTGCACAAAGTCCACGGGGTCTTCCCCATGCTTTTGGCGAGTGTTGTTGAGTTGAGTCGTAGTGAGTCTTTCCTCATGTTGGAAGTATTTCTTACATAACCTGCTTGTCAAATCTTCCCAAGAGCGAACGGAGCCTGGGGCCAATGTTGTGTACCACATATAAGCACGGTCGATAAAGCTTTTTGAAAACTCCCGGAGACAGAGGTTATGATCACCAGCGTGTGGTCCCAAAGCATCAATGAAGCGGTTGACATGCTCCTTCAGGCTTCCTTTCCTTTCGTCGAAAAGAATGAAGCTTAGTGCCTCATTGCCTTTAGGATACGGCTGCTGAAGTAGGCTTGATGGATACGGTGGCTGAGGAACATACTTCCAATCCTCCTAGCTTCGACTTAGCTCCTTCTCCACCACGGCAATAACATCTTCATGAGTGACAAAAGATGGCCGTTTTTGTTCAGAACCCTTTCCGACATCAGCAGACTCCTCTTGGGGTGGTCAATCGTTTTCTTCACTTGGCTTGGAGACCGAACTTTTTAGCTCTTTCATCGTGTCCACAATCTCCCTCTAGGTTTCCCCCATAGCATGGATGGGTGCAATGAGGTCTATGAGGGTGAAAGCTCCCTCACTTGCATGTTCTTCCTCTCTAGGGGAGGCATTTTGCCTTGATTTAGAGTCACCATGATCCGACCCGTCTTGGGAAGCCATAGTATTGCTTCTGGTCTTCTTCTTTGGAGGCATTGGTGAAGATAGTGGCCTAATCCCTAGCAGAGTCGCCAATTTATATAGGGGCTTTTTCGTTCCGGCAGCTACAGATGGGCCTGGGTTGCTGTAAAAAGCAAATGGGTGGATTTGCCCCTGTGTCTGAGTTCAAGAATCAGACCCCAAGAGTGCTTCGAAATGGTTGTGAAGCCTTAGGAAAGACCTTGGTCTCCTTCAACAACGAAACCAACGGTTGCTTACAGATAAATAAAGAGCTTGGCTTGAGAAGCTTGTGGCATGGAAGCCAAGCATTCATGAGTTTAGCATCAAAGGAAGAGAGGGCTTGGATTTCTTATAAGAAACAGGGGTTCGAAGTAAGGGGAGAAGGAATTTCGAGAGAATTTGTTGAGGGGAGAGAGGAAGAGATGAAGGAAGAACAGTGGGTGGTTTGAGTAATTTTCTAGCAGCTTGACGAAAGCTTCGTCAGGCTCTGTAATGGCTTGCCATAAGAGAAAATGGGAAGAGATGAGGGAATAGGGCTCGAAATTGAAGGGTTCTAAAGATGAGAGGTGATCCTTGCTCTCTCTGGATGTGGTTGAGATGATGGGTAGGAGATGCCCCCTTTTATAGGCGCTAGAAGCTCCTTCTTCCCAAGAAACCCTAAATGGTTCTTCCCAAATCTGCCAAGTCTCCCCCTCCATTCCCATTCTCTTCCTTTGATTCATCCTTATTTTGTGAAATCTTCCTCAGTCCAAATACACAGAGACAAGATTTTTGGGAGCTCTAGAGTCTTCCCGTAGCCGTTCTAGTGGCAATCTCCTATCTTTGGTTGTCAACTCTCCTTCTTTTCTCCCCTATTTCATGGCAAGAGCTGGTAGGAGAAAGAATTTGGTAATAGTGTTGGTTTGAAGGGTGCTTTTTCTCCTAGCAACCTGCGCACGTTAATATCCTTCGATTTTTTGAACGATCTGCCTTGGGGTTTGTCTTTAGCCACGTGCTGAAGTCTCCCAGCAGCCTGTGCATACAAATATCTCTTGGTTTTCTATCGTGGTTTTGTCTCTAGCTATGTGCTAGAAACTTTCAGATATTTTCTAAGTCACTTGGGCCATTCCCTAAGGTAATGTGCTTGTTTACTAAAGGGATGGGCCAACCTTTTAGAGTGATGGGCTATTTTTTACTAAGGTGATGGGCCAACTTTTTAAGGTAATGGGCTACCTCTTTTTTCTCTCTTCTCGTGCTTACCCACATATTTGGGCTCAAAAAATGAGCTTGAGTTTTGGGGCTCCCAAGCCCCCCAAAACTTTCACTTCCTTACTCATCAATGGGCCTCTTGAATGCTCGTAACCATCCATACCATAACCCACTCAGCAAGTCCTGGGCATTTGCGTGGCTTGGGCCCACTTAAGCTTGTAGCGTGGCTGGGTGCAAAATAAGGGTTTTTTTGCTTGGCATTGCATGTCGATTGGCGTACTGAAATTTCATCTGAGAGTGAGAGGATCGAAGTAGAGAAACTAGAGAGAGAGAGAGGTTTCGGCGGAGAAGAGAACCTGAGAGAGAGAGAGAGAGAGAGAGAGAGAGAGAGAGAGAGAGAGATAGAGAGAGAGGAATGAAAACCTAACCTAACTCGCGCATAGGGCTGATTTGGGTGTAATCTTGTGCTTCCCGACCTATTGTAATCTCTACAAACATCGAATTAAAACCTGCCACATGCATTAAATATAATATCGAATTAAACTTGTGATTGAAATGGCTTTTATTTAATCAATGTATTAGCCTCTCCGCACGTGCTTCTGCGCTTGCGAGGTTTTTTTCTTAAAATTTTTAAATTTATTTTAGAATTAAAAAGGATAATGGATAGTTGTGTTTCATAAAAATAGGATCCATTATCAAATTTTTCTTTTAATTTTAATTTTTTTTTAATATGAAAAAGTGTGAATTTACCATATTATCCTCATTTAATTAATAATTTCAATTCTTAATGTTTGCATTAACCAATAACATTTTCTTGTATTTTGAATGCTTTACCATTCTCTGCCTTTTGCTTTTTATATATAGATTTTAGGAAAAATAGTGTCATTATTAATATCATTGTTATGAACCTAGATATAATGGATGCCTACCATAACAAATTATACCATACCAAGAAATACCTACCATGATTCACCCCAATGACCCATCATTGTAATTATAAAATATTAGTGAATAGTGTAATCCATATGTCTATAAATACAAAGTATCAAGTATGAATGAAATATAATAGAAGAGAAGAAGTTCACCGTTAAGCTCTTGAGAATTATTCTTCTACAATTGCTTTCTATTCCTCTAAATTCTCTCCACAATCCCCTAGTTTTATAATACGTTATCAGCACGAATATCTCTAAAATACCAGCTGAGATATTTGATGAATTTTCATATTTAACCCTAGCTCAAGGTATAGATAGGTATTGTTGAACCGGTTTAGTTTTTTTAATTTATGTTTTAGCATAATTTTGTGTCCCCTTGAATCCTGAATCTCTAATTTGAATTCTCACACTTTTTAACATCAAATTGACCACTCCTAGCCTTTGCATCAGCCAACCCTAGCTCACGGTAAAGACTGGTATTGTTGACCCGATTCAGTTTGTTTCATTTATATTTTAGCAGATCTTTTGTGTCTCCTTAAATCCACAATCTCTAATTTGAATTCTCATATTTTGTAACATCAAATTGAACACTCCCAGCTTTTGCATCAATCAACCCTAACTCACGTGACAAATTGGTATTGTTGAGCAAGTTCAATTTTTTTCTTTTATGTTTTAGCAGAACTTTTATGTTCCCTTGAATCCTCAATCTCTAATTTAAATTCTCATATTTTTTAACATCAAATTGACCACTCCTAGCCTTTGTCTCAAACAACCCTAGCTCACGGTACAGACTGGTATTGTTGAACAAGTTCAGTTTTTTTCATTTACGTTCTTGCAAATCTTTTGTGTCCCCTTGAATTCTCAATCTCTAATTTGAATTCTTATATTTTTTAACATCAAATTGATCACTCTTAGCCTTTGCATCATCCAACCCTAGCTCACGTACGGGTATTGTTAAGCAAGTTCAGTTTTTTTTCATTTATGTTTTTGCAGATCTTTTATGTCCCCTTGAATCCTCAATCTCTAATTTGAATTCTCATATTTTTTTAACATCAATTTGACCACTCCTAGCCTTTGTCTCAGCCAACCCTAGCACACGGTACATACTAGTATTGTCGAACAAGTTCAGTTTTCTTCACATACGTTTTTGCAGATCCTTTGTGTCCCCTTGAATCCTCAATCTTTAATTTGAATTCTCATATTTTTTTAACATCAAATTGACCACTCCGAGCTAGACCTGGCAATATTACACACGACCCGTTAACACGACACGAATTCGCACGAAATTATCAGTATTTGGGTTGAGCTTAATGGGTCGGGTTGAAAACGGGTGAACCCGTTAGCCACCCGTTAAGCTAACGGGTTGGGTTGGATCAATTCGCGAATATTCGCATCCACCCGTTAAGGAGGGTAATATGGTAGTTTTGCTAAATGTGTTTTTAAAAAAATATCCCAAGTCTCCAACTCCAACCAACACCATTCCTCTTTTTTTATATTCATTTTCCATCTTTCCTCTTTCTCTCTCCGTTTACTGTCTTTCACCTCCCACTCTCTCTTTTCTTCTTCTTCTTCTCTCCATCTCTTTTTTATTTTTCCTTTTCTTCTTCCTCATTCCGTCATTCTCCATCTCTCCTTTGTTTTCTTCTCTTCTTATTCGTCTTTTCCTCAATGTATTTTTTCTTTTTTTGATAAATAATCTAATCTAATCTAATCTAATCAACCTTTTTTTTTCTCTTCTTGTGACCTCCCACTCTCTTCTTCTTCTTCTTCTCTCCATCTCTTTTTTTTTCCTTTCCTTCTTCCTCTTTCCATCATTCTCCATCTCTTCTTTTTTTTCTTCTTCACTTTTTATATGCATCTCTCGTCTCTTCCTCTCTGTCTTCTTTTATATATAAATAATCTAATCTAATCAACCATTTTTTTCTCTTCTTGTTTTTCTTTAGTAAGTTTTCTAGATGGTGTTTATGAGATGGAAATTGAGAGAAAAAGGACAAAGACAGTGGTTGCTGGCTATGTGTTTTTTTTTTTTTTTCTGGGTTTATTCTTAACGGGTCGTGTCGGATATTCACGAATTGTAACGGGTCGTGTTTGGGTCTGGTATTTCTCACCCGTTAGCTTAACGGGTCGTGTCGTGTCAGCCCGTTAAAATAACGGGTTAACACAAACACGACCCCAACCCCGTTAAAACGACCCGTTTGCCAGGTCTACTCCGAGCCTTTGTCTCAGCCAATCCTAGCTCACGATACAAACTGGTATTGTTGAACAAGTTCAGTTTCTTTCATTTACGTTTTTGCAAATCTTTTGTGTCCCCTTGAATCCTCAATCTCTAATTTGAATTCTCATATTTTTTAACATCAAATTGATCACTCCTAGCCTTTGCCTTAGCCAACTCTAGCTCACTGTACAGACGAGTATTGTTAAGCAAGTTCAGTTTTTTTCATTTACTTTTTAGCAGATCTTTTATGTCCCTTTGAATCCTCAATCTCTAATTTGAATTCTCATATTTTTTAACATCAATTTGACCACTCCTAGCCTTTGTCTCAGTGAACCCTATCTCACAGTACAGACTGATACTGTTGAAACAAAGTTCCGACATTTGGTTGCGAAACCGTTACTCACTTGGAGTGGTGAGTTCCATGTGTGCGATTGGAGTCGTTCTAGGGTTTTGCACTAAAACTCAACGAGTCAGGTGAGTTTCAAGGCTCGAAACTCACTGTCTTGATCTTCCGTTGAAGGGAAACGGTCACAATTACAAATCTTGTTTCTGCAGAGAGTGGCTTCAAATTTAAACAAAGTCCCAGACTTTTTGAAATTCCCAGGAGGTAAAGCGACATCGTCTTCTGTTTAAGCTATACGCACGCAGTTTGAGCTTCTTGGGCTTTTTTCTTTTTCCCTCTTTTCCTGCTACACAACTGGGTCTTACCCGCTTGGTTTTGTTTACTCTCTGCTTCTAGAGTCTAGACTATATTTTAGGAAGACTGTCCAAAATAAAATAGCCTATTCTAAAACAAAGCCCATTTTTGAAGCCCATTTCTCCTCGTCTCTCTCAAGCACGACATCAGAAGCCTCCTCTCTGAAGCTCTTGCTCTCCAGTAGAGGTGTCAAACGGGCCGTGTTGGGCCGGCCCGTCCCATTTAAACTCGTGCTTTTAACATTTTCGTGCCATGCTGGGCCGGGCCGGCCCATTTAATAAAATCATTGATCCCGGCCCGGCCCAAAGCCCATGTCCACATTGAAACGGCCGGCCCGGGCTCGTGCCATGCCCATGCTTGTGCTCGTGCCATGCCCATGCTTGTGCTCGTGCCATACTCGGGCCCAAGAACAAACCCATTTAATTTGAAATTTTTTCACTTGATTTTTTTTTTCCACTAGATAATTCAAATTGTAAATATTAAAAATATAATTGGAGGCAAGAAATGATGAACTATTTGAAAACATTAATCAATCAAACATCCAAAAAATATGAAGGGGCGGAGGGCAAAAAGTGTCCAACTCCACAAAGTCCACTTCAACTTTCCATATTTAAACAACTTATTATTTTATATGTGAAGAAATATCTTGCTTTGATTATAAGAGAAGCGTATATGTCATATGTATTGATTAGATATCAAGTCCAATGTTGTTTAATTAATTTGTAGTTGATATGTTTAATTAATTAAGGACCCAAGTAATTTCCTTAAAATGAAAGACATCAAATATATGTTTATGATTTGAAAAAAAAAAAAACATATAAACAATGACATTAGATGTCAAATTATTGCATTTTGACTTTTTGAGGAGAAAAAAAAAAGCTAAATGGGCCGTGCTTGGGCTCGTGCTGCGCTTGAAGTGGGTTCGGGTCAAGCCCGGCCTATATCGGGCCATGGGCCAGCCCAATTTATTGGACCTATTTTTTGATCCCGGCCCGGCCCAAGTTTTCGTGCCATGCTGAGCACGGCCCATTAATATTCGTGCTCGTGCCGTGCTGACCCGGCCTGTCCCGTTTGACACCTCTACTCTCCAGTGGCTCTAAACTTCTGTCACGTCTTTCATCTTCTTCTTCACTCTCTCTGAATCGCACATTGCAAATCTCCAATCTCGAATCGCTATTCGCAACTCAAAGATCCTATATGATTTCTCAAAATCGGAATAGAAATTTCAGTGGTAATCTTCATCTTTCTCACCCTCTCTCTCTTTCTGGCTCTCTTCTTCTCCTATTTCATATGTGCTCTGTGTGTTTGGTTCTCGAGAAACCATGGAAAATGTGAAAGAATTTCAGCAACTCGTATACTTTCGCAACCGTGATTTGCTCGACTATCGCCGACCCTTACCGAGGCTGCTGGAGCCATCATCGATGTAAGTGCTCGTCTGATTCTATAAATTTACTCATTTTGTTGAAAACCAAATGATTATGAGCTCTGGAAATATGTGGAGGAAGTAAATAATTGAGTATTTAACCTAGAAACTAGCTACCTGAGTAATTAATTGGGCTCTAGATTGCTAATTTAGCTGAGTGTTTATCTATTTGATTACTAGAAAATTGCGGAGTGTTTTTTTTGTTTTTTCTAAGGTCATATTCGTACAAGAACTTAGGGACATAGGGGATTTATCACAGAGAGAGATCAAATTTGATGACTGATGATCTTAATTTCAATTTAAGTTCAGGAACTATACAGACTTATTGGACATCTACTTGTCATTATTTCATGTTTATCATGTATACTAATTGGATTACCACTTGTTAGTGGTAATTTCATTTTATGAAGATGTAATGAATTTAAATGAAGAAATGTCCTCATTTTCTGAGATCAAACTATCAACTACTTAATTTCTCTTTTGAATTTAGGAGTATGTTGTTGAGCTGAGGTGTGCATGGGAAGGGAAAGCAGTGCACTCAAGTTAATATCCATATTGGATAGCTATTAGAAGCAGCAGTCATTTTAAATTTTTATTTGAAAACAGAGTGTGAGAAAACATATAAAGGTAAAGCTTTGTGTCCTTTTTCTGTGCCTCTAACTTGTGAAGGAATCTGAAATGTTACTTGCTGAAAATGGGCTATAGTTCATTAGCATTTTCTTTTATTGTTAGATTCAAAGATGCACCAGTAATTTATGGAGTTCATATTTTTTCTGATTTCAGTGAGAATACTGTTGCGTAGATACAGCTGCACCAAAATGGATTCAGTTGCATCATCAACTTGTGATACTCGCAAGTGCACGAACCATTGGTAGTTTAGCGTATGTAAGTGCGAGGTCGATTCAACAGGGATTGGTGATTGAATGATCCAATTCAGTTTTCCTACACAAAATAAAAATGAAAAAGAAACAAAACAAGAAGAAAGAATGTACATTACAAGAAAAATAAATTACAACTAAGAAAACATTAAAGAGAGAATTTGAGGAAGAAGGGAAAGTGTTTGAGAACTTTTAGAATTTCGGAAGAGAATGTGTTTGAGAACTTTGAGAATTTGATGAAGAAAGTGTTTGGAAACTTGGAGGATTTTGAAGAGAAGAGAGAAGTGGTCAAGAACATGGAGAACTTAGAGAAGAGAAAGGTGTTTGTGAGCATTGAGAATTTGATGAAGAAAGTGTTTGGAAACTTGGAGGATTTTGAAGAGAAGAGAGAAGTGGTCAAGAACATGGAGAACTTAGAGAAGAGAAAGGTGTTTGTGAGCATTGAGAATTTGATGAAGGAATGGGAGAGTGTTTGAGAGCTTTAGAGAGGGGAGAAGTGTTTGAGAGATTTGGAGAATTTTGGAAGAGTAAGGAAAGTGGTGTTTGGGAACTTTGTGGATTTTGGAAGAGAGTGGGAATTGTATTTGGGAAATGTTTTAGAGCATGGAGAACTTTGATGAGAGTAGAGAAAGTATTTGGAGAATTTAGAAGAAGAGAATGGAAATGTGTTTGAAATTTAGTAAAAGGATCTTATTACAACAATTGAGAACTACAAAGGGAAACTAAGAGAATTTGAGGGAGATAAGGGAAGGGAGCTCTAGAGAAGTGCTTGAGAGCTCCCCCCCTTGGGGTGTTGTTTACAAGCTTAGAGAACTTCCCTATTTATAGGCCTAGGGGAAGTGAAAATCTGAATTATACAATTGAGTTCACTAACCACTCACTTCACCAACTTACAACACTTAATTCACCTAATACACTATTACATTTGAAAACAATTCCTCTTGTCTTTAGGCTTAGTGTTGCAACTCCCACTTCATCATCTTTTGGCTGCTGCAAAATTCCACTCAAAAATAGGGATTGAATATGCTTCACCAAACTTTCCCACAATCAACAACACTTCATCATGCATATGTCATGCATGACAATGCATTGCAGCCAGCTTGTGGACTCGTTTTGGGCTTGTGGATTCAATCTGAAAAATCTGGAAAAATATGGATCTTGAAGCTCTTTGTCTTATCTTTCCAAGCATATGCAGCCCAACTCAAGGAAAAATCGGGAAGGCCTTCAAATGTGATTTTTGGCCCAGTAACGCAGATGCTGCCGAATTTGACCTTAAGTTGCCAAAACATGTATAACTTTCTCTAGAAGACTCGGAATGATGAACCGTAAAATTCTACAGAAACTAGACTTCCGTATCTTTCCAATGATGTATGGCTCATCATCTGGTTCTTCTTGAGTAAGTACAGTACAATCCGTGAAGTTGACTGATCTGCAGACACCATTTTGAGCTAACTTGTCTCCAAAATGCAATTAGTAAGTCTCAAGCTTATAACACTGAAACAAACACAAAACTTATTAAAAGCATAAGTTTAACTCAAAAACATAACCAAATCATAAGTTAGAAGGATACAAAATGATATGTAAATATGCACCGATCAAATACGAAGGATCTGCTGATTGTGGCTTCATTTATACATTTGGAGCATAAAGAACATGTGAAGTATACCTCAGAGCTGACTACTGTGAACCCTCACATTTTGCTCTCTGGTCCTGCACCTACGGATATAGCTGTGTTCATTCTAAAATAATTCGTTTATGATATTTGGTTTTTGTTCTGAATGCTTTTGCAGGGTCTGAGATATATCAGGAGATGCTGGCAAAGGCCCTTGCACAATATTTTGGGGCTAAGTTGCTCATATTTGATAGCCACTCATTTTTATTTCTGTGTGTGTGTGTGGTTACATTGGAGGAAAGAAACCCCACTGGGGTTCGATCCTGGGTGCCATGGGGGGAGGGGGAATCCACCACCACTGTGGTGGGAACCCATTGGCATAGCCACTCATTTTTGGGTGTAAGCTAAATGACACCTTCTTAACATTTGCTTAAGTACTTCCTTCTAGTATACTTCCTTATTCTTGGGATATAGAGACTAATCGTTCTCATTTTGTTTCACCAAAAATTATAATATTTTTTCTTTAGTGTCATTATCAATATTCCTTTTGTACTTCTGTCTTTAATTATAGCTTACCAGAGCTAATTAGAGGGAATTACCAATAACAAGGTTTCTATAGGGTTTACTGGGTATTTCATTTTTGGACTTTTGTTGCTGTTTTTTAATTATTATTGATTTTTAAAATTTTCCAGGTGGTTCCCAAGACGGGAGATGACAAACGTTGTTTCCAACATGATCCTACTAAGCCATATTTAGGACCCGATTTCAGGTATGAGTTTGCAGTGTTCTTGAAATTTCTTCGGGAATAGTGTTTGAATAGGAGGTTTTAATGCATCCTGACTTATGATTTAGTTTCTGCTCTAAATTGGAAATTTATTGCCTTGTGTATTTTGGTTTAATTCTTATGGGGATCCTGTTTAGTGGGATTGAATTTTATTTCTTGGAATATCGTTTGTCACCTTTCTTGATTTTTTTTTTTTATGTGTATGCCCTCAAAATTAATGACGCATCTTTCCTTGTAGTTTAGTTTCTTATTTTCATTGGTTGGTACACGTAAATGCTCTAAATTGGTATTTTTGGCTCTTGGTCTAATTCTTATAGGTTGTAGAGGACTATGAACTTTTGGTCTCTATTCTTGGTACTTTTTGTTTTCATGTCCTAAATGTGGATTTTCAGACTTTTTTTCTTTCTGTTTTTAATCTTTACAAAACCCACTCCAAATTTGAATTTTTTGCTCGTTTTGCATTTTGATTTAATATTGTTTATACAGGATTATTCCTCTGCTGTTTGGAGGGATTGAATGTGGGTTATTATAAGAACGCTTGCCTTCTCCCTTTTTACATTTTGTGTTCATATCTAAAAATGAGAGATGGTATTGTGTGTTTTCAGGCTCCATTACGAGGTTTATTCTTTACAGAGGAGAGGAGTACTGCTCCTGAGAGGGGGTTTGATGCATCTTTACTTATGAGTTAGTTTCTTTTTTTCGTTGGTTGTATGAGTTTGCTGTTTTGGGCTTAGATTTGAGGTCATCATTGTTCAGGTCAGCAACTCTGTGTCTTTTGGCGAGGTAGATTTAAGCAGTGTTTTGGTTTTATATGATTGATTTGCAAGGCATTTTTGTTGGGTAGTTGTACATGGAAAGACAACATTGGAGATATAAAATAAAAATTATTTTGTTGTTCCAATTACCATTGCTCCATGGTATGTGACTAGATTTATGGTTTGTAACTTGTGAGGTTTATTCTATACCATTGATGTCAACCCTTATTGTGGTCCGGCACGTAAATTGGCGGATAACAAGTATAGGACCAGCGATTCTCCGTTTGAGCCAGCGAATGGAGAACTGAACACAGGATCATTTGAGTTTTTGACAGAGAGGGTGATGGATTTGGATGGTTTTTTCACATGCATAGATGGCCAAAAGGCTGTGGAGTTTCCTGTCAATTTGAGGATTGGAAGAGTAGGGAATTAATTAAGGGAGATTCAATATTATACCCAATATAGTAGTCCAAATTATAAAAAAAAAAACCCTATATGAAATGGATTTTAAAAACACACTCAAAACCCATTTACAACATAACAAAAAAACTTTCAACTTCTTTTAAATTACAAATCTGACATTAATTTCTTAAAACAAACCCAACCCAAAAACTCATAAAAAAGCCCAAAACACTCAATAGGGTATCAAAGTAATTTAATAATGAAAATTAAATTCAATAGGACCAGCTGTCTGTTTTTGGGGTTTTTTTGGGTTTGTTTATATAAATTAAATGATGTAAGGTTTATTTATAGTTTTAGTGCTAAGAATGGGTATATGACTAAATATCTCATTAATTAATGCTAGCATTATTTTTGAAAAGCCTTGAAGATTGAAAAGTATTGTAACTTATAAAATATTTTGCGGGCATCCATGGTCATGGTTGGAGAATAATGTGATGTGCTCTTCATAAACAAGACAATCACTTGATTTCGGTCATGAAATTTGATCAACTCTAGTATGAGATTTCATTTTATTTTGCCTCAATGGCATCTCAATTAATTAAGACGTGGCTTCTCTTCATGACAGTCCAGCTTCCATACCCCATTTCTTCAGGATCATTCTAGATAAGACTTCTAAAAACACCAGGATTGTAAGCGCCTCTCTCTCTCTCTCTCTCTCTCTCTCTCTCTCTATGACTATGCTAAGAATGTTTTCTCTTAACATGTTCTGTTAAGAGAAACTGTTGTTCCATCTCTAGGGATTACTCCTTTGTAAAGAGAACCAAAACTTCCTGAACCAATCAGGTTGTCCACAGAGAACCCATTAGTCGATTCAAGGAGTTCAGAGTAAGAGACACCTGATTTCCAAAGAACGTGAAAGTTACTGGTCCACCTCATGACATTTTCACCTTTGAATATATAGCAATGGAACATGACATAGCAATTATGAATGCAAATGCACAAGTTATAAGGATGACTAAAATGGTCTTTGAGATGAATGGGGCTTTACCTTGGGGCATGCAGGAATTATGAGATGCCACCACAAAGCGTAACAGTTCCAAAAATTGAGACACCACTTGCATTTGTAAAAATCCCATCTCTAGGCAATTCACCCTCGAAATCATTATGAGAAAGATTATAAAGCTTACGAACTCGAAATTTGCCAAGAAATTCAGGAAGCTGCCCTCATAATTTGTAGCGGGAAAGATCTATTTCTTTCTTCCAAGCCTCTTAAGTATTTAAGAGATTGATCGGTGCATATTTACATATCATTTTGTATCCTTCTAACTTATGATTTGGTTATGTTTTTGAGTTAAACTTGTGCTTTTAATAAAGTTTTGTGTTTGTTTCAGTGTTATAAGCTTGAGACTCACTAATTGCATTTTGGAGACAAGTTAGCTCAAAATGGTGTCTGCAGATCAGTCAACTTCACGGATTGGACTGTACTTTCTCAAGAAGAACCAGATGATGAGTCATACATCATTGGAAAGATACGGAAGTCTATTTTCTGTAGAATTTTACGGTTCATCATTCCGAGTCTTCTAGAGAAAGTTATACATGTTTTGGCAACTTAAGGTCAAATTCGGCAGCATCTGTGTTACTGGGCCAAAAATCACATTTGAAGGCCTTCCCGATTTTCCCTTGAGTTGGGCTGCATATGCTTGGAAAGATAAGACAAAGAGCTTCATGATCCATATTTTTCCAGATTTTTTAGATTGAAGCCACAAGCCCAAAACGAGCCCACAAGCTGGCTGCAATGCATTGTCATGCATGACATATGCATGATGAAGTGTTGTTGATTGTGGGAAAGTTTGGTGAAGCATATTCAATACCTATTTTTGAGTGGAATTTTGCAGCAGCCAAAAGATGATGAAGTGGGAGCTGCAACACTAAGCCTAAAGACAATAGGAATTGTTTTCAAATGCAATTGTGTGTTAGGTTAAGTTGGTGAATTAAGTGTAGTGTGTTAGGTGAAGTTAGTGTGTTTAGATAATTCAATTGTATAATTCAGATTTTCAACTTCCTTAGGCCTATAAATAGTGAGGTTTCCTAAGCTTGTAAACACACCCCAAGGGGGGGAGCTCTCAAGCACTTCTCTAGAGCTCCCTTCCCTTCTCTCCCTCAAATTCTCTTAGTTTCCCTTTGTAGTTCTCAATTGTTGTAATAAGATCATTCTACTAAATTTTCTTTGTACTAAATCTCAAACACATTTCCTTTTTCTTCTCCAAATCTCTCAAACACTCATCCTTTCTCCAAATTTCTCAAACACATTTCTATTCTCTTCAAAAGTCTCCATATTCTCAAACACTTCCCAAACACTCTCTTCCAAAATTTTCAAAGTTCCCAAACACTCTCCCATTCCTTCATCAAATTCTCTAAACTTCTCAAACACTTTCTCCTCCCTTCTCTAAGTTCTCAAATTCTCCAAGTTCACAAAATCCTCAAGCTTCCCAAACACCTTCCTTTCTCTTCCAAACTCTCAAGTTCTCAAACACCTCTCTCTTTCTCTCCAAAAATTCTCCATGTTCTCAATTAATGTACATTCTTTCTTCTTGTTTTGTTTCTTTTGTTTTCATTTTTGTTTTGTGTAGGAAAATTGAATTGGATCATTCAATCACCAATCCCTGTGGAATGGACCTCGCACTTACATATGCTATACTACCGAACGTCTCGTGCACTTGTGAGTATCACAAGTTGAGGATGCAACTGAATCCATTTTGGTGCAGCTGTATCTACGCAACAGAGATTTAGGAATTTTTCCATCAAATTGATTACTTTCCAAATGTAAGTGTACCAAACTAGTACATTTGCCACGGGTCATGGGTGTATCACCTGATAACTTGTTTCCTGATACATCTAGCTCCGCGAGATTCCGCGAGATTTACCAAATCACCCACTTCATATGGTAATGAGCCAATCAAAGAATTGTAAAACATTGTCAAAGAAATTGAAAGAGATGAGATCCCAACAAGTTCTTTAGGTATGGTTCCAGTTAGATTGTTAATAGAAAACTTTAAGTACCTGTGGATTTTGGCAGTTTCCAAGAGTTGAAGGTATACTTCCCTCTAACCTGTTATTCTCCATGGACAGCAGTGTTAACAAAGTCAAGTTACCCAAGAAGGATGGGATTGGCCCAGAAAATTTGTTATCATTCAAATACAGTAACCCTAACTTGTGAAGCTTCCCAATTCCATGAGGGATTCTACCACCAAATTGGCTACCTTCCACCTCTAAAACGGTCAAGTTTACCACTTGATAGTTTGTATACATTAACTTTTCTCTTTTCAAATGATAAGTTCACATATCTGGACATAGATAGGCTTACATTGCAGTAGATCATGTGCTAAGCAGAGATAAAATATTACATAAAAATATTTTCTTTTACATTGCAATCATCATCATCATCTTCTTCTTCTTCTTCTTGTTAAATAATTGATATGAGCCCCTGACTGCATTCATTTTGTTGACGACGACATCCATAAGCATCCGCTCTGTCGGTGATACGGCAGAGCATGAGATCCCTATTTGCATCACTGAAGCCACGCATTCCTCCAATCTTTTTACTTTGTCTGGGCCGGGATCCTTATATCTCGCTTTGGGTCTTTCTTGTATGTCATTTTCATATTTGTCGTCGTGCTCATCATCATCCTCTTCGTCATCTGTTTCAAGCAGCAATGAAGGCTCAACTATGTCCATAGCATCGTCAGGCAAAGCCATGGCTGTGAATTGGTGAATGCTTAAACCATCTTCGAACATGTCATCGGTTGGTCTTTTTCCTGTGAACATTTCTAGCAACAGTATCCCATAGCTGTAAATATCTCCCATTATGGAAACTTGGCTTCCCATGCCATACTCTGCATGTCAATGCATACATTAGGATGTTGTAGTTGATGGACCTTTAGAATTTATCTTATATATTTCAAAATTTTCTGATACTTCTTGTCCAGTAAAAAAAGAGTCAGCAATCTTTTTTATCAAAAAGTTATTAGGAAGTGAGGATTTGAAAATTTATACCTGGAGGAATGTAGCCTATGGAACCCTTTAGCCCAACTGACATGGTTTGAATTTTGGTGGGATTATTTGATGCTTGTAAGAGGAAACTTGCTAAACCAAAGTCACCAACATGGGCTACCATATCTTCGTCAAGAAGAACATTGCTTGGCTTTAGATCACAATGAACAATGGCCGTTTCACAGTGGTGGTGCATATAATCTAGTGCAGAAGCAACGTCAATTGCGATATTGAGTCTTTGGATGAGGCTTAATCTCTTAGGCTGAGATTGCTCATCATCTCTTGGATGAAGCCACTGGTCCAGACTTCCATTTTCCATGAACTCCAAAACTAGACTTTTGAAGTCATTGCCCTGATTATCAATACTGGAGCAGACAGTTACGATCTTGAGAAGATTACGATGCCTTATACTTCTTAACGCATTGCATTCTCCAATGAAACTCTTGGAAGCTCCTTCTTGTTGAAGGTTTAATACCTTAACAGCAACTACCGTTCCATCAGTAGGGAGTACTCCTTTGTAAACAGAACCGAAACTTCCCGAGCCAATCAGATTGTCCACCGAGAACCCATCAGTTGCTTGAATGAGTTGAGAGTAAGAAACACCTGATTTCCAATCCGTATAAGAATGCGAAGTGACTGGTCTATCTCTTGACTTTTTCACATATGAACAAGCAGCAAAGGAGCATGACAGAGCAATTAAAAATGCAAGTGCACAAGTTATAGGGATGAATACTTTTGGGGCAAGTAATCCTCGAGGTGAATGGCGCTTTTTGCAAGAGCATGCAGGAAGAAGGAATTCTGGAATTCCACCACATAGCCTATTATTTCCAAGGATTGAGACACCACTTGCATTTGAAAAGATCCCTTCTCTAGGCAATTCACCCTCAAAATTGTTATGAGAAATATTGAGATGCTTAAGAGATCCAAGATTTCCTAGAAACTCGGGAATTTTCCCTGATAAGTTATTATGCGAAATGTCTATTTCTTCCAAGCCTCTTAACTTTTCTAATGTTAGGGGAATTGATCCTTCAAGTTTATTACCTTGCAAATGAAGACGCTCCAAACTAATACAACCGCCGAGGGTTCCTGGGATTTCACCTGATAACTTGTTTTCCGAAATATCTAACTCCCCAATATTTTTCAGATCACCCACTTCAGATGGTAGTGAACCGGTCAAAAAATTGTTAGATATGGATAAAGAAATTGAAAGGGATGAAAGCCCAATAACCTCTTTAGGAATGGTGCCATTTAGATTGTTACTTGAAAGGTTAAGTATCTGTAGATTTTTGCAGTTCCCGAAACTTGGTGGTATACTTCCCCCAAACTTATTCTCTTCCATGAAGAGCCTTGTCAATGAAGTCAAGTTACCTAGGGAGGATGGAACTGGCCCAGAAAATTGGTTAACATTCAACCATAAACCCTGTAACTTCGGAAGTTTCCCGATTACATCAGGGACACTACCACCCAAATAGTTACCTTCTAGTCCAAGAAGGGTCAAGTTTATAAGATTTCCAATGCCGTTAGGGATGCTTCCATGTATCAAATTGCTCCCCAGAGTAAGAACTTTTAGTTGTGTGGAAAGGTTGGCGATTGATCCTGGCAATTCTCCTCCAAAATGATTACCATTAAGACCCAACACCTCAAGACTAGTACAATTAGCTAGGAAGCTGAGAAAATTCAGGTCACCAGTTTTCCCACTTCCTAGTCTATTTTTATCAAAGTTGAGTCTAACTAAGCTCTGCAAAGTTGCAAGATTTTCAGCGGGGAGTGGCCCAGTGAGACCATTTTCAGCAAAATCAAGCACTTGAAGTCTCGAAGCATTGGACAATGACAGAGGAACAGTTCCAGTGAACTTATTGACCCCACCAGCAAATACTTCAAGATTAGGAAGAGTAATTCCCACATTAGGTGGTAGCTCTCCATGCAGCTGGTTTTTAGTAACAGTGAAGTAGTATATGGATGAAATATTATAGAGTGAAGTCGGGATCATACCAGACAGATTATTATCCCAGAGTAAAAATCTTCTCAAGTTTGTTAGACGCCCAAGTTCATTGGGTATGCTTCCTTGAAAATTGTTGATAGCAAGCGCAAAAATTTCCAAGGATGAAAAGTTTCCTATCCAATGTGGGATAGTTCCGGTGAGATTGTTAATACCAAGACGTAGACTAACTAAATTGAACAATGAACTGAGTTGGTTAGGAATTGACCCAAAAAGCTTTTGGAAAGAAGATCGAGTACGCTTAGTTGCATACAGTGAGATATATTAGATGGAATTTTCCCACCAAAGGAATTGAAAGACAGGTTGAGATGTTGCAGGCTCAGTAGGCGACCGATTTGTTGAGGAATTGCACCATGAAAGCTGTTGTTTATCAGGTTGATTCCAGAAAGATAAGTAAGATTTCCCAAAGAAGGAGATAAGGAGCCTACCAATTTTTGAGCTTCCAGGTTCAAAACCATGACCCTTTTCGTGGCAGGGTTGCACGTAACGCCTACCCAACTGCAGAGATCAATGGAATCGTTCCATGAGCTCATGATATGGAGAGGATCTTGAGTTATTCTTTTCTTGAAGTCTAGCAATGCCAGGCGATCAGATTCAATTCCAGAAGGGGATAGTGTGCAGATTGCAGACACGTGGTCCACCATAAAAAAAGGAAAAACCTAAACAAAATCTGTTTAGAATGAGTTTGTGAGTGTTCCATCTTGTTCTGAATTCAAATTTTATGCATGGAGAAAATCAAAAACCAAGTCTCATATAGATGAAAGTATAAATTTCTATCTATCTATGGAGCCAAAGGGTTTGTTGCAGGATCACACAAATAGTAGACTATTACTTATGGATGGTCCCAGAAATAATCAATTTATTATAGTGACATGGTTGAAGGCTGTCTCAATTACAAGAGGACTCTGTCTCTTCATTATTGGAATGGTAATGTACAGCTTGTTTGAATTTCATTATGGAGCTGAGATTTTTAGTTGGGGAGCCATTATTAGTCTCAGCAGGCCCAACCATTGTGGTCCAAAATATTAAATTCATCATCATGGAGATTAGTTTTCTAGTTGTTAAACTAGATGTAGCTTGAATTATTGTTTTTTCTCTCATGTATTCTTGGTGGATTGCTTATCCACGTTTCTGTACAGTTTTCTGCTGTGAAATAAAATTTCATCTTTTCATTTGAAAAAGAAAATGAGCAAAAATGTTGATTGCAGGACCACAAACACTTGAGAAATATGAATGAGAGAAATCTATTATGGTGATTCGGTTCAATGAAGTCTTCAGTTTTAATTTGATTATGTAGATGATATTTTAGTGGTGGGGAAGGAACCACTGCGGTCCAATTTTAATTTCATTATGGAGAAAAGATTGTCTGGAATTGGAAAGCACAAAGGCTTGTTACTCGAATGTGACTCTTGCAGGTTCCTATTAGAATATAGAGGAATGCTAAGCCATGGCTGTGAATTGGTGATTGCTTAGACCATCTTTGAGCATGGCTGTGACTCTAACAGTGTCCCATAGCTATAAACATCTCCCCGTATGAAAACTAAAAGGACAGCATTGACATTGTATACCATCTAGTAAACAAAATTTGACATTCGAAAAAGGACAGCATTGACATGTACTGTGTAGCCCCATCTAGTAAAAGGACAGCATTGACATTGTATACTATCTAGTAAATAAAGGCTGGGCTCTAACGAGGACTCCTAAATGAGGACACTATGTGAGGATCAATTTCAGCCATCCGATCTAATCTCAACGGCTATAGAGAAAAAGCAAGCTTACTATGTAAGTGGGTACGCTACAATTTCCCTCCTTTGGCATTCGCGCCTTTTCTTCTTCCTTCATTTCGGCATTTAATTGTTTTGTGAATTATAACTACAAACCCCAAAATCTAAAAACCCAAATACCCAGAAGCTCATAACGCCACCCAAAATTCAGATTAAAGAAAAAATTGTTTTCATTTGTGCAAAATCTTAAAACCCAAAATCTCATTCCGTTTTCCATCTGGATTTTGAGGCAGGGGTAGTAGAATAGAAACCAAAACCAGCACGTTGGTCATCCACATCACGCGTTTCTCTCTCTCTCTCTCTCTCTCTCTCTCTCTCTCTCTCTCTCACAAATAGAAACCAGAAAGACGCTTTTTTATTTGGGTGAAAACCCTAACTGGAAAGTCCATCACTCTTGAGGTTGAGACCATCGACAACGTGAAAGGCAAGATCCAGAGGTACTGTTTCTCTCTCTTCCTCACTCTTTGCTGTAGAAGATACTTTGTATCGAGAAACTTGAAAGATAGCAATTCACGTTGCTGCCCCAATTTGATTAGGACGAAACTATGGATGATTCTGATGTTGCTGATGATGATATCTTTAGTATTTAATTGTTTTTGGTTGTATAGAAAACAAAGACGAAAAATTTGATTTTGAATGATTTAGGTGATTATTTCGTAGGGTTCAATGCTAAGTGATTATCTTTTAGTCTTGAATATGGGTGATCTGACAAGACATATTGAATTTCTATTATGTATCTTGCAAATAAGTGGGTAATATGGATTTGGGTATCTTATTATGTATCTTTTTTTTAAGAAAGAGGTATCCGATTGTGTATCTGAATGTCTTGATAACAGTGTAAATAGTATGGATTTTGGTATCATATGAGTATCTTTTTTAGAAAGATGCAGTAGGAAACTATTACAATGGCTAGGATAATGTCATTTATGTTTTATGGAAAGAATACTCTTAAGTCTGAACTGGCCACATAAACAATTCAGTCTTCCTTTATCACCGATAATAGTGTCGATGTGTATGTGAACCAACACGATAATACTGTAAGTAATTTGGATATCAGTATCATATGAGTATCTTAATGTGTTCATTATAGTGTATGGATCCTGGTATCAGAGTCTGTATCTAAATGTGTTGATTATATGTCATTCGTATGGATTTAGGTATCCTTTTTGTGTATTTATTGTAATGTGAGTAGTATAGATATGAGTATATATGTTTATTGTAATGTGTTTCTTCTTCTTAAATTTTGTGAAAAAAGGACCTTTCCTCTCCCCATAAAAGAAAATTTGCTTGGCTCCTTGTGAGTAATGAGTAAATTAATCTTACATAATGAGGTGAATATCGTACTTAGTGTCATTTTAGTTTAGTTGTACTGGTGTGCTTTGACAGCTGTGGCTTACCTGACAATTGCATATTAACCTCAGAAATTTGTCCTCTGCAGGAATCGAAAAGTTCAATGATTTTTTGCGCACTCTATGTATATTCTGCTAGGAGAAAGCCCTCAACAGTTTCTGTGAATTTCTTGCATCCAAAGAGCTCACCTTGATTTCAAAGACAAAAGCTATAGACAGGTTTCGTGCTCTTATGCTCTTTCCGGTTATTCAAGTGCTTGTTTTCAAGTCAATTACAGTTTTTGTATCTTTCTCATTTCTTTTAGCAGTCATTTATTTGAATTTTTGTTCCTATATGTTCCCAATGCAGTGAAGTTAGGGATGATGAAGCTAGGAATTTTCTGGTCAAATCAGAGCCAAAGATGGAATGAGTGCTTGAGTGCTTTAATTGGTGTCTTGTGGCTATTTGTCGAGAGTTACATCACATTATGATACAATAAACGCATCTATATGAGTATCATAATGTGTTTATTGTAATGTGGTTTTGTATCATAATGTGTTTACATCAATGCTACAATATATAGATGTAAGATTATGGCTGAATGTTTAACTGCCTCAGTTTTGAACTTGAGAGGTATTACCAATCGTGTGAACACACATGCAACACTGTTTTGTTTTGATTACGGTGATGTGAATATATTAGCAATTCAGTCTGAAGACAGAGGTGCATGTTGTTTATGAAGGAATAATATTGAGATGAGTTGAAAGCCTCAGATACAAGGCCCTGTGTATTGATTGTCATATAAATATTGTTTATAAGAGACAGGAATATTCTATTTGTCAGACTATACAATAATAGTTTACAGAAAGCTAACTATACACCAATAGTTTACTAATAGTGCAAAGCATAATCATGACAGAGGAATAATAGTGCAAAACATAATCATGACTCATTATGCATATTCTGTTTATCAGTTTAATTAGAAAGGTTTTTTTTTTTAACTTGAGAAGCCGAAGAAAATATGTACATACAATATTGTCATACAATAACCGTGATACAATATGAGAAGGGTGGATAAAAGGATGTTATGCCATATTGTCATACAATAACCTGAAAGCACTTCCCAATGTACATATCTGAAAACAAAATGTAAGTAGTCGTTTGGGTTTTACCCCTTACTAGTTGATCAGTTTACAAACAGAATATTGAAAGTGATTCCCCATGCCATGTATCCCAGTGGTGGGTTTGGGGTTGGTTTCGGTTTCTTTATTCTTTAATCGTGAGACTCAAGACGACATGGTTGATTTCAACATATCTTCTTGTTGCTTTGGTTTATTTTCTTGTCCTTGCTGTTTGACTAATTTTGTCCTCTTGTTGCTCTGGTTTAACCACATATAGTATTAGCATTAACTTGGTTTTTGAAGACGGCACATGCATAATATTATTTAGTACCCATCCCAAGTTATTATTTGTTGATAGCATAAAAACATACCCATCCTAAGTAATTATTTAGTACCTAAATTCCTCAACAGAGGAATGTTATTCACAATCCCATTACATGCTAGACATGTGGACACACAAACGCTTGCTGCCTGTCTCTTCTCTCCACATTGCCTGTCTCTCCTTTGTGTAATTATGATTTCACTTTCTTCCTCTCCTCCAATACTTGAATAACTCTTTTTCTCCATGAACTTCGCTTTCTTTTTTTTTGCTTCTCTTCAAGACGTTTCCTCCTCTCCTCAAATACTTGGATAACTCAACATTGATAATCAAGCTCTTGTTGTCACTCACATTTTCGTCAAAGTGTTTGCTCTTCTCCTTCAATACTTGATAGAATCCTGCTACAACACATGCATTACATTAACCAAACAATAATTTACAAATGGAAATAAAAGACATAGTTTGGCTGCCCAAAAATAAAAAAAAGTCGTCCTTTTCAGTGAAAAGGGAAAGTGATTGTATTCAGAAAACTTGGACTGTTGAATGTTCAAGCGAAACATCTCAAAGCATTAAAACATAAAAAAATGAATTAACTACTGGGTACGTGTGCAAGTGAAAGATCTCAAATTTGACACAGAACCCACATCAAGTGAAACAAACTTTGAAGACAGACAGCTAGTTTTAAACACGGATTCTAAGCTTGTATAGGACTTAATTAATTTGGAGATGATATGTATGTCAGTTTAACAAACAAAAATGGGAAAACCAAAAAGCAGTAATATCATATTCCAAACACAGAACCATTCCAACCCTCTGACCCTTCAAAATACTATGAACAACAATCAAAGCATACCTTTTCCAAAGAGCTGAGATCCATATAGCAAATTCACGGAAAAATTGAAACTTGGAACACAGAGAAAACCAAATTCAGGAAGAAAAAAAAAATCACCTTCTCCAAGTCATGCTCGTTGACAGATGAAAGATAGGGTGCATACACAACCTTGCTATTTTGGTGTTGAACTCATAAATATTTGTGAGATTTGGAGAGTTTGTGGATGAGAGAGAGGAAGCGCGCGTTTGCGTTAGAAGAGATAGAACCAAAGACAGAGACACGGAGAGAGACAGAAAGATGACGAGAGGAGGTGTTGAGATTACTGGCTAATCTCCTAGCGAAAGAGGAAGAGAGGCCGGATAGAACCAAAGATAAAGAGACAGAGGGAGCTAGAGTGCGAGAGAGAGGCAGCGCGAGAGTGGGTATTGGAATTTTAGGGTTTGGGTCTCGAGCGAGAGCGCGAGATTAGAATTTTCGGGGGGAAAAAAAGAGCCATACAAAATAAAAATACTTGGGCAGAAATTGGCAAATAACAGTAAGAAAAAGGACAGATGGCTCCACTAAGAAGTATGTTTTTTTTTTCTTTTACAACTTTCTTCCTTCATTTCCCAAAAAAAAAAATACAAAACAAATACAAATTCAAGTGTACATAAAACCCACAATAATATATTTTTCTAACAAAAACCCAATCCTAACTACAATAATAAATTTTAAGCTACAAAATCATATGTTATATTTAACGAAAGTATAAATAAACTCTTAATTGTTAGTGAATATATTGTTTTGATGACATACGCATTCTACGAAACTAGTTTCAACGATCCAACTGTCAAATTTGTTTGTTAATGCTTCCAGATCATATATGCCAAAAATCGAAAAAAACAAACATTCAGAGATCTAGTAACCCTAAACCCTAACCCTTAACCCCAAACCTCTAAACCCTAAACCCTACAACCCTAAACCCTAAACATAAACCCTAAACCCGCTAAAACCTAAACCCTAACCCTTAACCCCAAACCTCTAAACCCTAAACCTTAAAACCTAAACCCTACAACATAAACCCTACAACCTTAACCCTACAACCTAAACCCTAACCCTTAACCCTAAACCTCTAAACCCCCAACTGCTAAAACCTAAACCCTAAACTCTACCAATTTAAACCCTACATACGTAGGCATTTTCGGTGTATTTTTCTGATTTTTAATTTTTTTTAAATTATGAATTAGCATTTTGGAGCTTTAAAGATAAGATAATATCACAAGATGTTTATAGGAATTTTTGGGGTATTTTTCTGATTTTAAATTTATTTATTATGAATTTTAGAAATTAAATTATAGAGAAATAATATGAAATATAATAGATTGACACGTGGCAGAGTATTGTGCATTGATTTCTATGACATGGCATGTGCGTCATAGACATTGATTTCTTCTCCCCATTTTTTTTTTCGCTGGCGCTCTTTTTTTTGGGGGAAATTCTTTCGCGCTAACCCTCTCGTTCCCTCATCCTAAAAAAATTCACGCTTTTTGGGGTCACATTCTCTCTCCCTTACAGAAGCATCATATTCTATCTCCAATCTCTAATTCATTCTTTAGTCCCAAATGCTCTCTCAGATCTCTTCCTTCTCAGACTTTGCAAATTTCTCTCTCTCTCTCTCTCTCTCTCACATCAAATCCCATCGAAACCCTCCCTCTCTTTCTGTGGCTTCTTCTCTGTCTCCCTCTCTCACAATCTATGGCTTCTCTCTCACTGGAACATTCAAGAGAGTTTTTGATTGATTATATCTTTTAGTAGCTTTGATTACATCTCTTTTTGCACCATGTAGAGTTTAATTAGCTTTGGTTACGTTTCAGAAATGTATCAAATATCCCTTTTCAGTTTCTGTTTTCACATAATAATCATCCTTGTTTTTCAAGTATTTCATGTTCTGTTATTGACTTCAAGCGTAAATATTGCATTTCATGTTCTGTTATTTCATGTTTTGTTCACCAAAAGCACTTAAGCCATTGCTTCCACTGTTTCTATCAGAGCTGCCGAACTTGGTATTAATCTTGCTATTGCAGTGGGATGATACATTTCCAGCTATGCATTGATGGCTCTGGTTGCCCTGCAAATTTGGTAATTATTATAAATGAAGTTGGGGATGAAATTGATGATATGTTTATATTTTTTAAATGAAGTGAAAAGATTGGTCATACCTGTGGAACCAAGATCAGTCATTGCTTCTTCAAGAAATGGTAATTTGTTTATTAGTAGTAGGAATGCAGTTTTTTTGTTTTTTGTTTAGAAGAGGATTTCTATTAAGAGGTTTTTTTAAATGGTTTTTATTGTTGATGTTGGGACATTGGAGGTTAGCAACCATTTACAGAAATTAAAATAATTTTCTTGTTCAATTTTATTCGAACTCATCGTTTCATTTGCTAACACTATTGTCAACACATTATGATACAGAAATGATATCTACTAATTCTATTGTCGACCCATTAAGATACACCCATTAAGATACAGATGATACATACTAACGCTATTGTCAATACATTAAGATACATAAATGATACTAACGCTATAGTCCATACACACACAGAGAGATCCTACCAAGCCAATGCTCGGGGCTTGATGATACACACAGAGAAAGTACAATGACATCACACTATACTCTCCCACTTTTACCTCACTCAAACACTTAGAGTGGTACACAATTAACTCTCTCACTCTCATAATATTAGAGTGGAAGACTGATGGCTTTCGGATGGTGTTCTCATCCTTCTCTCTCTGTCTCACGACGTCTTCTCTGGTGCAATAAGCTCTCTCTGCTCCAGCTTTGGTTGCTGCCTCCTTATATAAACCCATGCAGCAACTCTCCTAATGAGGGAAACCGCATACCAACCCACATGATGGCCAGCCAAAGAGAAAGAACATTCTTTATCATTGGACCATGCATTGTCTCCCACCGAAGACATCATCATTTCATGCAATATTATTAGCCACCAGCCATATTCCCTTTAATTATAAAAAGAACATCTCAAAAGCACTCCTCCAAAACTCATCACGTGAAGCTTGAAAAGGAGCCAGAAAGTTGTGGGAGACTACTTTCTTCTTCCATCATAGGCTGGACCAATATGCCAACAAACTCAAAGATTTGAAAACCAACAGTATAGAACCAGAGCCAAGTGCTCACTTGTGGTCTCCAATCATCAAGTAATGAACTCAAGGCCACTTTGATGAAGCAGGCCAGAGTCACCAAACTAGCCAAATGAAAACAGAAAATTGAATTACAGAGGTAGATGTAATTTGCTTTGTATGGTATGAATGACCAAACAAGAAGAAAAAAGAAAAGAGAATTGCAGGGGTACACCGCGGGCGAGGGAGGGAGGAGAAGATTAAACCAGGAAAAAAAAATGGTGGTCTTCAAGAGAGTATCTATTTTTTGGAGGAAGGGATATTTTTGGAGGGAGAGAGGAAGAAGAAAAAAAAGAGAATTAAAGGGGTAGACCGTAGGGAGGGAGGGAGGATAATATCAAACCAAAAAAAAAATGGTATTCTTCAACAGAGCATCTGTTTTTTGGAGGAATGGATATTTTTGGAGGGAGAGAGAACATAGCATGCAAAAAAAGAAGGATAATAGAGAATTAGAGGGGTAGACCGTAGGGAGGGAGAGAGGAGAATATCAAACCAGGAAATAAAAATTGTGTTCTTCAAGAGAGCATCCGTTTGGAGGGAGTGATATTTTTGGAGGGAGAGAGGAGAAAGCATGCAGATGAAGGGAGTGTTTCAGTGCAATAATTTCAGTTGCAACTCTTTTTTGGAAAGCCGTTGGATATAATCCAACGGTGTTCTCATATTAAGTCCTCATTTAGAGGTTCTTGCTAGATCCTTGCCCTAGTAATAAAGAGGACTTTCTTAGGGCATTTCCAGCGCTGTGCCCCAGCCCGGGCAAGAAGGGGCCTAGGCCCACGAAGGCACTTCTAGCATGCAAATGCAGCCCAGCCAAGATGTGGGGGCCACCAACCTAGGCAAGGCCCAAGGCAAACTCATGAGCCTGTTCTCCTGCTTGAGGGCTGTGATGTCAGTGCACAAATTCAAATTTTTTTTACTGTTGGCACATGAATTGCACACGGAGACCGCGTGCGTCACGCACGTCAACAATAAAAACAATTCGAAATTTCTTCGCTGACGCTAGGTTGGAGTCAGCCCTGTTTTCCCCTAATGAATAGAAGCCACGTGGAGCTTCCTGGGATGTCCGATCCATTCTTTGTGCTCCAATCCAATGGCTGCCAATTTTTATACAGGATTATTCCTGTGCTGTTTGGAGGGATTGAATGTGGGTTATTATAAGAACGCTTGCCTTTTCCCTTTTTACATTTTGTGTTCATATCTAAAAATTGAGAGATGGTTTTGTGTGTTTTCAGGCTCCATTGCGAGGTTTATTCTTTACAGAGGAGAGGAGTACTGCTCTTGAGAGGGGGTTTGATGCATCTTTACTTATGAGTTAGTTTCTTTTTTTCGTTGGTTGTATGAGTTTGCAATTTTGGGCTTAGATTTGAGGTCATCATTGTTCAGGTCAGCAACTCTGTGTCTTTTGGCCAGGCAGATTTAAGCAGTGTTTTGGTTTTATATGATAGATTTGCAAGGCATTTTGTTGTTCCAATTACTATTGCTTCATGGTATGTGACTAGATTTATGGTTTGTAACTTGTGAGGTTTATTCGATACCATTGATGTCAACCCTTATTATGATCCGGCACGTAAATTAGCGGACAACAAGTATTGAACCTTCGATTTTCCATTTGAGCTAGCGAATGGAGAAGCGAACCCAAGACCATTTGAGTTTTTGACAGAGAGGGTGATGGATTTGGATGGTTTTTTCACATACATAGATGGCCACATGGCTTTGAAGTTTCCTGTCAATTTGAGGATTGGAAGAGTAGGGAATTAATTAATGCTGGCATTATTTTTTAAAAGCCTCGAAGATTGAAAAGTATTGTAAATTTGAAATAATTTGTGGGCATCCATGCACAATGGTTGGAGAATAATGTGATGTGCTCTTCCTAAACCAATCACTTGATTTCTATCTCAAAAGAAAAAAGAAAAGAAAATGAAGAGATAACTATAAAAACATGAATAAAATAAATAAATAAAAACCAATAAAGTAGTGACTGTTGAGTTGATTGAAATTATTAGATTCCTTCTCGAGCGTAGTGAACTACTAGGCCAACTCCGTATAGTCACTTCTCTTCACGACATGAACGGAGCAGATTTTTTCTGCACGATGAGAACAGAGCAGATTTTTATTCTTCTTCATTCCAGCACTAGAGTTTTTATACATCCGATAGCAAGCTTTTCCATAAAACTCAACCAGACTTTAGAGTTAATTCAGACATGGCTTCTCTTCATGACAGTCCAGCTTCCATACCCCATTTCTTAAGGATCATTCTAGATAAGACTTCTAAAAACACCAGAATTGTAAGCACCTCTCTCTCTATTACTATGTTAAGAATGTTTTCTCTTAACATGTTCTGTTCTGCAGAAAATTCTAGTGAAGTTTTTTATGAGATATGGAGAGAATTTATCAAGTCCAGTACATCTTAAGCTCCCAAGTGGTGCAGAAATGGAAATACAACTCAGAAGATGCAATCATGCAACGATGGTTGGGTTTGGTTTGACAAGGGTTGGCCAGAGTTCTCAAAGTTTTGCTCTCTCGACTATGGTAATTGGCTAGTCTTTGGATATGAAGGGAACTCCAACTTCCATGTGTTTATATTTGATGAAACTGGTACAGAAATTGAATATCCTAAGCCCGAGATGGAAGAAACTGATTCTGATTCTGAAGAAGAAGATGATGATGATGATGATGAGTCAGGCCATGCCAGAGGAGAAATCAAAAGTACGTAATGTCATATTTGGTCTTGTATTGTTTACCTATATTGTGTTATCTACCAAAAAAAGTAAGATACAACCTTATTTTAACAGGAGATAATGATATGCCGACAAAGAAAGATTTTGGAGGCTCATCTAGCAGTCGAATATTCGTTAAACGAAAACCTGATGTCCTTGGGAGGACGCATCCATTGACTAAAAGTGAAAAAGCTCTGGCTCTTCAGAGAGCCAATGCTTTCGAATCTGAATATCCTTATTTCTTGGTTGTCATTCAACCGGTTTATATCCACCAAGGTTACCTGGTAAGCTTTCCATATAACACTCTACTAACTCCTATTTCTAGATATCAGTGTGAGAAAAGATTAAGCATAGACACTTCCCTCTCAAAGAGCAAAATCGTAACTAGTCTCTCTTCAAAAAAAAATTTCTTATATATATATTTTTTCCTAATTTCCTTTTTGCTTTAGCATTTGCCATCCAAGTTTGCAAGGAGACATCTTGTCAAGCAGCCTGCACGTAACATAATCCTTAAGATTTTAGATGGAAGAACTTGGCTTGTCGAATTCAAGTATGAAACTTCAATAGCTCGATTCCAGCGTGGCTGGTTGGCGTTCGCAAGGGACAATAATTTGAAAGTCGGTGATGTGTGTGTTTTTGTATTGATTGACTGCAATAAACGTATATTTGAAGTTTTGTTTTATCGCACCAACAACGCTGAAGATTGCCCCTTGTCATCAGGTAAATCTGTTCATATGTGAATATATGCTCATTATGTCTGCATTGTAACTTACACAGATTCTGTTCTTTTTTCTGTAATTTTTGGTGAACACAGGCCATGGCAGAGTAGCATTTGATCGAGTTGAGAAAGGAGAAACCCCATAATTAAAGTTGAAACTGATTGTACAACAAATTATGAAAATGGTGTGTCTTGCTCTCTTGATCCTTCTCTTCAAATTGGTTATAGTCCACCAGAATGAGAAATTCCCAAAATTAACGTTAAGGAATTCAGATTATATTTTGTTTCTTGTACTGTAGGCAAGTACAAAAGGTTGAAGACTGGTGGGCAGGTTAATCAAAGGCCCTTAAATTCATCTTCAAGGGCTCTTGAAGCTGCTAACAGGTTCACCCCAAAGAATCCATCCTTCAGAGCCACTCTGGGGTCAACGCCCCTGATATTGGTAGGTTCTACATGCTTATAAAACTTTGCTTCAAACATAAATACTAGAAGTAAGCTCTATATATATGTTGTCTATGTACTAGTTCTAAATCAACTCCATTAATTATTTACTAATACTCACTAGGTTTGTATAGAGTTTCATTTCCATACATCCATCTTATGCAGCATGTACCAATTACATATGCCCGGAGTTTCATCAAAAAGAGGAAGCAAACTGTGACTCTTCAGGTCAGAGAGAGATCGTGGCCTGTGAATTTGATTGGTCATACTAAAGAATCAGGAGCTAAACTTTGTGGTGGCTGGCGTGAATTTGTGATGGAAAATTGTTTGATGGAAGGAGATGTTTGTATATTTGAGCTCATTGAGAGAAATGACATTGTACTGAAAGTTCACATTTTCAGATGTTGATTAGGCAAAGTTATTTCATTTAAAGAGGGATGCAGAGAGCTCAGTTATCACATTTTGCTATGTAAAATGGACCACTATTTGCTGTAGTTAAAGACGATATCTTGATACTGGGAGCCACTTTGTAATTTTAATGGTGTTAATTGTTATGGTTTAAATATTTCTGATGTATGAATCATCTTTTAAACAAGTTTCCTAGGCAGACATGCATTCAGATCCCTTTGTTGCCTTCCCTGGTTAGTATCAGCCTGCCCAATTCTCTCTCTGTTACCAAATTGCACAAATTTCACTTCAGAATTCTTAATTAAACAAAGATTTGACATCTTCATCTTCACGGCCCAGCAGCCTCTTACCTGATCAAAGGAGTAGCATGTGAGATCTGAAAATAGGCCGTCACTGCCATGCCAATTAGTATGAGATGTGCAATCACCAAAATAGTATTCTTCCTAACAGAAACAGAACTGCCAAATCTTGCAAAATGAAAATATTCTATATCTTAATTTCTGTTTCTAAACATCTGATGAGGCAGGATTAGTTCAACATTTTCCTGATATTTTCAACAAGACTTAAAAGAAAAACCCGGAAAATGTTGTAATATTTACACAAATCTGAACCCTCATGGCCTCTCTCTCTCTCCAGCTGAACCCTCATGGCCTCTTAATCTTTCTCCTCCTCTCTTCCTGGTCCCCACTCCTCCCATTTCATCAAGCTCAGCGACACCAAGTACCTTCTCTGGCTCCGACAAATAAAACATTTTCTCATTGTCCGAGGATTGTGGAAATATGTTGATGGCTCCTCTCCTCAACCTTCTCCCTTTCTGCCCCTACCCGCACCCTCTCCTAACCAAGCACCTGATCTTCCTCAACCTATTCTTGCCTATGAAACATGGTTTCAACAAGACCAACTCATTGTCAGTTACCTCACCAGCACTCTATCTGAATCAGTGTTGTCTCTCACCATTGGCTGCGACTCCTCAAAAGCAATTCGCGAACCAAATAGGCCCTAGGTGTGCATATGAGCCAACAATTCAAGAAATGTGGTTTTATGAATCGATCGGGTCAAATATTAATTTCTAAATTTATGTGCTTAAATTTGGGTTGTAATTTAATCATAAATGTTTACATTGGGTTGTAATTTTAAGATTGTATGTTGTCATTGAATGTATGTTTAGTTGTTTGTTGCAATTGTGATTGTATGTTTGGATTATGATTATGTGTTTAGATTGACTTGAATGTGAAGATAAAATATTTGATAGGTAAAATATGAATTCTTGACCCAAATTTGCCCTGCTTGCTATAAAAAAACTCAAGAAAAAAAAAAAAGGATTTGGTCCTAACTGAGAACTGGAACTAAATCGGACCTCTTTAGATCAGGATTAGTTCGGTTTTGCAGCAAAATATTACTAACAATCGAAATGAAAGTGAACCGTACGTATATTTTAGTTACGCTTTTGGTTCTACTTCTAAGTCAAATCCGTACCGAACCTTATCTTAACCAGCCTTAAGTAATAAAATACTAAAAGCTATTAAAATAGAAATGAAATTGCCGATTTCACCTATGTGTCTTCTCTCTCTTACTTTTTTTAAAATATACGAACGATAGTCTAAATTATTCTAATTTATGTGGAGAGGGACTTGAACTTGGGTGCAAGGGAAGATGATTCACTGCCCTAGCCTAACCTACATTTGCCCCCCTCATTGGTCCGCCTTGGTTGAGTGAGTGGGCAAGTACACGATTATGACGAGCTCATTGCCTGGTCAGTGTTCTGCTCCCTTCTCTATTTGTTTCCTTGCTGTAGTGTCCGAGTGTCACTGTACCTCCAGATTTTGGGCAAAAATGAAATTGTTTTTGCGTTATCATATATATCAATGTATTTGGCGTAGAAAAGCCTCGGCAAAAGCAGAGCATGTGCTAATAATAGCCTCGGCAAAATATTACATAAAACTAATTTCTTTTACATTGCAATCATCATCATCATCTTCTTCTTCTTGTTATATTGAGATATGAGCCCCGGACTGCATTCATTTTGTTGACGACAACATCCATAAGCATCCGCTCTGTCGGTGATACTGCAGAGCATGAGATCCCTATTTGCATCACTGAAGCCACGCATTCCTCCAATCCTTTTACTTTGTCTGGGCCGGGATCCTTATATCTCGGTATGGGTCTTTCTTGTATGTCATTTTCATATTTGTCGTCGTACTCATCATCATCCTCCTCGTCATCTGTTTCAAGCAGCAATGAAGGCTCAACTATGTCCATGGCATGGTCAGGCAAAGCCATGGCTGTGAATTGGTGAATGCTTAAACCATCTTTGAACATGTCATCGGTTGGTCTTTTTCCTGTGAACATTTCTAGCAACAGTATCCCATAGCTGTAAATATCTCCCATTATGGAAACTTGGCTTCCCATGCCATACTCTGCATGTCGATGCATACATTAGGATGTTGTAGTTGATGGACCTTTAGAATTTATCTTATATATTTCAAAATTTTCTGATACTTCTTGTCCAGTAAAAAAAGAGTCAGCAATCTTTTTTATGAAAAAGTTATTAGGAAGTGAGGATTTTAAAATTTATACCTGGAGGAATGTAGCCTATGGAACCCTTTAGCCCAACTGACATGGTTTGAATTTTGGTGGGATCATTTGATGCTTGTAAGAGGAACCTTGCAAAACCAAAATCACCAACATGGGCTACCATATCTTCGTCAAGAAGAACATTGCTTGGCTTTAGATCACAATGAACAATGGCCGTTTCACAGTGGCGGTGCAGATAATCTAGTGCAGAAGCAACATCAATTGCGATATTGAGTCTTTGGATAAGGCTTAATCTCTTAGGCTGAGATTGCACATCATCTCTTGGATGAAGCCACTGGTCTAGACTTCCATTTTCCATGAACTCCAAAACTAGACTTTTGAAGTCATTGCCCTGATTATCAATACTGGAGCAGACAGTTACGATCTTGAGAAGATTACGATGCCTTATACTTCTTAATGCTTTGCATTCACCAATGAAACTCTTGGAAGCTCCTTCTTGTTGAAGGTTTAATACCTTAACAGCAACTACCATTCCATCACTAGGGAGTACTCCTTTGTAAACAGAACCGAAACTTCCCGAGCCAATCAGATTGTCCACAGAGAACCCATCAGTTGCTTGAACGAGTTGAGAGTAAGAAACACGTGATTTCCAATTCGTATAAGAATGCGAAGTGACTAGTCTATCTCTTGACCTTTTCACATATGAACAAGCAGCAAAGGAGCATGACAGAGCAATTAAAAATGCTAGTGCACAAGTTAGAGGGATGAATACTTTTGGGGCAAGTAATCCTCGAGGTGAATGGAGCCTTTTGCTAGAGCATGCAGGAAGAAGGAATTCTGGAATTCCACCACATAGCCTATTATTTCCAAGGATTGAGACACCACTTGCATTTGAAAAGATCCCTTCTCTAGGCAATTCACCTTCAAAATTGTTTTGAGAAATATTGAGATGCTTAAGAGATCCAAGATTTCCTAGAAACTCAGGAATTTTCCCTGATAAGTTATTACGCGAAATGTCTATTTCTTCCAAGCCTCTTAAATTTGTTAGTGTTTGGGGAATTGATCCTTCAAGTTTATTACCTTGCAAATGAAGACGCTCCAAACTAATACAACTGCCGAGGGTTCCTGGGATTTCACCTGATAACTTGTTTTCTGAAACATCTAACTCCCCAATATTTTTCAGATCACCCACTTCAGATGGTAGTGAACCAGTCAAAAAATTGTTAGATATGGATAAATAAATTGAAAGGGATGAAAGCCCAATAACCTCTTTAGGAATGGTGCCATTTAGATTGTTACTTGAAAGGCTAAGTATCTGTAGATCTTTGCAGTTCCCGAAACTTGGTGGTATACTTCCCCCAAACTTATTCTCTTGCATGAGGAGACTTGTCAATGAAGTCAAGTTACCTAGGGAGGACGGAATTGGCCCAGAAAATTGGTTAGCAAACAACTGAACAACCTGTAACTTCTGAAGTTTCCCGATTACATCAGGGACACTACCACCCAAATAGTTTTCTGCCACTCCCAGTAGGTTCAAGTTTATAAGATTTCCAATGCCGTTAGGGATGCTTCCATGTATCAAATTGGCCCCCAAAGTAAGCCTTTTTAGTTGGGTAGAAAGGTTGGCGATTGATGCTGGCAATTCTCCTCCAAAATGATTACTATTAAGACCCAACACCTCAAGACTAGTACAATTAGCTAGGAAACTGAGAAAATTCAGGTCACCAGCTTTCCCACTTCCTAGTCTATTTTGATCAAAGTTGAGTCTAACTAAGCTCTGCAAAGTTGCAAGATTTTCAGCGGGGAGTGGCCCAGTGAGTCCATTTTCAGGAAAATCAAGCGTTTGAAGTCTCGAAGCATTGGACAATGACAGAGGAACAGTTCCAGTGAACTTATTGATCCCACCGGCAAATAATTCAAGATTAGGAAGAGTAATTCCCACATTAGGTGGTAGCTCTCCATGCAGCTGGTTTTTAGCAACAGCGAAGTAGTATATGGATGAAATATTATAGAGTGAAGTAGGGATCATACCAGACAGATTATTATCCGAGAGTATAAATCTTCTCAAGTTTGTTAGACGCCCAAGTTCATTGGGTATGCTTCCTTGAAAATTGTTGGCAGCAAGCACAAAAATTTCCAAAGATGAAAAGTTTCCTATCCAATATGGGATAGTTCCGGTGAGATTGTTAACAGCAAGACCTAGACCAACTAAATTCAACAGTGAACTGAGTTGGTTAGGAATTGACCCAAAAAGCTCATTGGAAGTAAGATCGAGTACGGTTAGTTGCATACAGTGAGATATATTAGATGGAATTTTCCCACCAAAGGAATTGAAAGACAGGTTGAGATGTTGCAGGCTCAGTAGGCGACCGATTTCTTGAGGAATTTCACCATGAAAGCTGTTGTCTCCCAGGTTGATTCCAGTAAGAAAAGTAAGATTTCCCAAAGAAGGAGTTAAGGAGCCTACCAATTTTTGAGCTTCCAGGTTCAAAACCATGACCCTTTTCGTGGCAGGGTTGCACGTAACGCCTACCCAACTGCAGAGATCAATGGAATCGTTCCATGAACTCGTGATATAGAGAGGATCTTGAGTTATTCTTTGCTTGAAGTTTAGCAATGCCAGGCGATCAGATTCATTTCCAGAAGTGGATAGTGTTGCAGATTGCAGGCATGTGGTCCACCATAAAAAAAGGAAAAATCTAAACAAAATCTGGCTAGAATGAGTTTGTGAGTGTTCCATCTTGTTCTGAATACAAATGTTATGCATGGAGAAAATCAGAAACAAGTCTCACATAGATGAAAGTATAAATTTCTATCTATCTATGGAGCCGAAGGGTTTGTTGCAGGAAATTATATATATATACTAAAACTGAATCTGAGTTTAGGAATAGTGAACCCTAAACCCTTACTGTTCTTAGACTGTTCATTAGGAATAGTGAAATGATGTTTGTTTATATGCAAATTAATATATGACTTGTTTGTTGGGTTGGCTTGCTGTAGATGTCAGAGCAATTCAACCAGGATATGACTCTATCTGGTAAAATCTCAACTGGTCATTTCTATATTGCATTTGAGTTTGCAGGAGGATTGTTGGAAATCCCTCCTTAGTGGAGTCAAGATGTGCGGCTGGTATTTTTAACTTTGGAAATCACACGCATGCATGTATGGGATATGCATGCATGGTCATAATTGATGGCTGAAAAGGAAAAGAAAAATGGGGGAGCTGCACATGCTTTCGGCGCCTTGGGTGGGAGACAAGGTGCAATGACGGGTGAGATTCTTTGACCAACATCATTGTGGCTTCCTTGGGCATGCGGCTGGTTTCTTTGGCAAGCACGTGGGCTGTTTTTCGGTGATAAAAAATTAGCCCTTTCATTTGGTTATATAATGGGCATGCAAGGATGTGAGATAAGCGTGTGCATATGCTTGTGTCGCACCATATGGCAAAAGAGAGGGAGTTTGAGAACCCACGGCAGAGATGTGGGGAACCCCAGGAAGCCATGGAAGGGTGCATGTGAGCCGCACTAAAGGCATGAGGGTGTGGGGAAGGGCGGAACCACACTAAGGGCTACAATGGGTTGTAGCCCAGTGTGATTTTTTAAGAAAAAAAATATAAAATTTATATATTTAACTTATTTTCAATATAAGCCCAGTCAGTTGCAGTGTACAGATTACCTTATTTCCATGTCTACTCCCCATTTGGATTCAAATAAAAATACTATAAAATCAAATTCCTACCAAATCAAAATATGAAAAATCGATTTTAGTGCAAAATATGATTTAGGATAAAAATGATGGCTCATTAAGTCGATATATATTTCATACTAAAATCTCCCATAAAATCAAGTTTTCTTATTTGATGTGTGAGGAATAAAAGTCGGCAAAAATTATCTTTAGAAAATGATTATTCCAAAAACCCATTTTTCATACTTCGTCAATATTTTTACATAAAACAATTTTTCATGTATGATATGAATGCATGAAGGAACTATGGTCAATCTAGATGAAAAGCCTTAGATGTTCAATCCACTATGGTGTTAAACCCTATTTGGTTTATGTTAAAACTTATTGAAAATTAGTTTATGGAGCTATGAATTAGTGTGATTTATATGATTTAATATTTACTTTTATTTCTACAAAGACTATAGAAATTGTAAGTACAAAAAAAAAAATTAATCATTAAATTTTAAGCTAATAACTTTAGCTAGCCCACCCGTTAAAAAATTCCTGGTTCCACCCTTGCTGGTGTGCTTCAGCCACACCAAGGAAAGGCACCAGAGAGAGAGCACGGTAGAGAGGAAGAGTGGGTTGCTTGTGAGATGCAAGCAAGCAGTCCCATGAATTCCTAGAGGATGTTTCAGCTGTGGGAGTTAGCCGGGTTCATCGAAGGTTCAAGGGAGGATATATCTCTTGGGGAGTGACAATGAGTTTTGGGAAATACTGTGAGTGGATGTACAAGGGACTCGGGTTTGGGTATAAAACTCTGTAGTGTTATATTGAGTTATGTTGATTTAACTCAATATGTATTTTGTACGGTTCATATTCTCGTAGTGAAAAACTGACAATATTGTCCGAGGATGTAGGCAGGTTTTTGCTGAACCTCGTAAATTCTTAGTGTGTTCTCTCATGTATTTACTCATTGTCATCTTGAGCTTGTTGGTTTGTTTTGTGTATTTCTTCCATCGGGTTATGCTGTGACAAGGGGGGAAATTGGTGTTTCCCCAACAAGATGGCAAAAGGACGATGTCAACACAAAAACCATCAGAAAATAAGTTTTTTTTTAATATATCAAAATGTGATTTTTTTTTTTCCATCAATAAACATCCCAAGTTCAACAATTATGATAATGAGTTAGTTGATGTAATCTTGTCTTATAGATTTTGGCAAAAATAAAAGAAAAAAATAATTATCATATATAAGATTTTGGCAAAAATAAAACCAAATAAATTATAATATTATGGATAAATAGTCAGTACTATTCTGAATAAATTAATACTATTCGACACAAATTAATCAATACAATTCAACATAAACAAGCCCTATATATATAAAGGAATTTAAACTTGCGTGCAAGATGACGGGCAACTACCCTAACCCACATTTGCTTATCAATGTCTTTGTATATCAATTTAATCATAAAATCTTTCGATGAATCAATGGGTGAATAAATCATGAGTCCTGTAATATGACCTTTTTTTTAAGTCTGAACTATTTATTTATTTTTAAAACAAGTTCAGATGTGAAAGATAAAGATAAAATGCCATTTTGGTAATTACGCGTTTTAAAAAAGGAGCGTAGTGTAAAGTCATATAAAGTAACCGTTGAAACCCCATTCGTCATCCATAATTTTTTTGAACTGAGCCAGACAAAGAACCAATTTTGCAGCATCTGACCAGTTTTAGAGAATTCGCGTTGTATTCCAAAGTCGCAAGAATCGCTTACTTGAAACACTTCTGGTGAGTTTTCCACAGTCTTAGAAATCTGTATGATTTAATCTAATTCATTTATTAGGGTTTAGGTTTGAATTGTCATTTGGGAAATTACAATTCTTGGGAAATTTTTTTGAATTGTGATTTGAATTGGGGTTCTTAACCCTCTAATTGTTTCGGTTTCAAGTAAAAATGGAGATATAATTTTCAATAGTTACAGAACTTTCTCGGATTTGGATTTGGATTTGGCGTTCTTGTTTTTCAAATAGTTGTACAGTAAAAACAAGAATTTGAATTTAAGATTCAAATGGTACCCATTAGAAATGATTGAAAATGATGGTGAATGGTGATGAGGGATGCATATTGGTGATGCAAATAAATAAGAATTTAGTGTATTTTTTCCCATTGCCATTTGAGGTTCGTAGTTTTATAAGATCTTGGATTCTGGATAGTATTTCTTTCACTTCAGTTGAAGTGTTCAATTAGTTTTAGAATTCTGGATATATATTTCTTTATCTAAGGCCACATCTTGTATGGAAGTTGGTGATGTGAAGGATTGTTCTAAGTGTTTTTATTTTCATTTGTTTCTGCTGTTAGCAGAAAATTAAATCGAAAAGTGGGTACAGAAAGCAACAATGGCATCACAAGTTGGTCGTGTGATTCACGATCAGCATCTTAATGTTCAATCTAATGGTACTTCTCAAGCCTACCAATTATTTTCTTTTTGCCTAAAATTCTTGTTGGGCTATTTTGGTGTAACCCTTATAACATGTATCACAGGTGCTTCTGTTGTGGCAAAGGCTGATACAGTTAAAACACAAAGGAAAGGGGGCCTTGGTGGAAGGAAACCGCTCGTTGATTTATCCAATTCCGGGAAGCCTGCACTCAATCAGGCATCGAAAAAGCAGCATTCCAAGAATTTTGCCACAGGAGCTTCTATTGTGGGAAATGGAGATGTTTTAAAAACACAAATGAGAGGGCTTGGTGGAAGGAAACCACTTGGTGACATATCCAATTCGGGGAAGCCTGTTCTCTCCCAGGCATCAAAAAAGCAGCCTTCCAAGAATTTTCCTGTCGTTGAGGAAGTGACCAGCCTTCCTAAAATCGTTCATGATGCAAGCACTAGGAAAGGTGTTTTTAAAGCCTCGGAGAAAGTGCAGACCCGTAGTAGGAATACGCTATCTCACATTTCAAACTCAGTGAAACCAATCCTGCAGAAGAACCACAGTATGAAGCTAAAGGTTATGGCAGAAGAACCTCTTTGTCCTAGTGCTATTGCAGAGGAAGGGTTCTTACACAATCATCAAGAATGCATCAAAGCACAGAACAAGGCCATGGACTTGGATCAACTTCTGATGAATTTCAGCGAACTTAAGGCAAGTCTGCATTTCCTTTTTCTTCCTTTTCTGAAGTTATTTTGTCGGTTTGGATTTCCTAACAATGCGGTCTTTTCGTCTTTGTTTTCAGCTGGAGAGTCCCTTGAGGTGCAAGAATTTGGAAGAGATGTCTGAAAAGCTTGACTCTCCACCTCCTGTATTTGAATCACCAAAATACTACACTCCATATGAGGATTTTGATGAGCTCTCTGACAAGCTTGACTATCCACCAATTGACTATAATGATTTCCCTTGGATTTCAGAGGACTGTGATTTCAAGTTGAGGTCTCCATATCACTGATTCCCTTGAATTTCCAGACTCTGCTTTATCAGCATATGAAGTTCAAGGAGAATCAATGAATGTTTTGTAAATTCTGGTTGTTCCATCCATCCATCAACTTGAAATTGATATAGTCAGTCCTTTTAGAGGGTTTGGCTTATGTTAATTGTGTAGAACTCTGTTTGTAGTGTCACTTTGTTTCTTTTGGCTTTTTTGTTAATTGAGAATTTGAATGTACAGAACTGCTTGTTCCAAAACTCCATTGTAATGTACTGTAGAGTATGAATGTTTTGACTCTTTTGTTTAACTCACATACAGTTAATGTCATATTGATTAATGAACTGATTTGTTTGATATTTTTGATATTTTTACATGAATTTTGAAATTGCACGGTGTCCGCATAATAATAACGACCGGATGTCCGCATAAGAGAATTTCTCTATATATATATATATATTAAAATTGCTGATATATTTCGTAACAGCAAAATGGTACTGTAGGTAAACATCTAACAATTTATCCTTTTTGTATTTAAAAAAAATAGGAACCGCTGATCTGATCTAACGGTGCAAAAACTTGATGTATCCATACTACAAAGTATGTCAGAATTTCCCTTACCATACAGTACAATATCTGTTTAATTATAAAATAAAATATAAAAAAGCCGACATTCAAAAGTCCCATTTTGGTTTAAATAAAAAAAAGACTTGAAAGTTTCCTCACAAACCTATAAATACCAAATCCAATTCCAAGGGAATTCCCCCTGAGAATTGAGACTCAATCATTTCATCATCCGCAATCACAAAATGGAACAGATGTTTGACAAATTTTTTGACTCCATCGCTAACCTTTTCGGCGGCGGAGATTCGATCCCCTGGTGCGACCGCGACGTCATCCACGTAAGTGCACACTACAAACCCCCTAATGCTCATTTTATGTTTGTTTCCCGAGAAAATGACGAACCCTGAAGGAAAAACGAAACAGAGATCTGGGTTCCTCTTTGTTCAGCCAATCCAATTTGGTTTGGTTTTTGTTTGCTTGAATTAAAGACACTTGAGTGTTTATGAATTGTGGGTCAGGGGTGCGAGAAAGAAGTTGCAGAGGCCAACAAGGGTGACTCAGATGAGCAGAAGAGCGAAAGCATAATGAGGTTATCGTGGGCACTTGTCCACTCAAAGCAACCAGAAGATGTGCAGCGTGGTATTGCCATGCTTGAAGGTATTATCATTATTCTTATTAATATTTCTAAACGTTCAATGCTGCAAGTTTTTACTTTTTAGGTAACATAAGCATATTGAACCATTGGTGTTGTCAATTCATTACACTTCTTTTTACATTTCCCTATCGTCTCGATTTTGATTCTGTACATGTCTTTTTCAACCATAGAATTCCTGATTATTTTCATGGGTTATTCATGATTTCTTTCATTATGAGTTTTAATTAATCTTCTCTAATTGCTCGTCATGGTTTTAGTTATACAAACAAAATTCTGTGAAAAATGTAGGCCAATTTGGGAGCACTTTTGTTTTTATTTTTTTTATTAAAGAAAGAGAGGGGAGAGGGAGCTGAAAAGGAGAAGAGAGATATGACGGAGAAAGGAGGTTGAATTTATAAAATCTCACATCTCTAGTTTTTCTTCTATTTCTCCTTTTCTCCGTCTTCTAATATTAAAACAAACAAGAAAATAAAAATTGCATAATGTTGTTATTTTTATTTTCTTGTTTATTTTAATATAACATTATCAAATCTGCCGGCAATTCTTTATATTTTGCAATGGTTTGACAGCCTTTTTAGAATTTGTATGCCCAAAGACATTCAATCAATTCTAAGCTAATGGAACAATCATTTCTGTTGCTCCTTTGTGTGTGGGGTATTAGACACTGCAGGAATAGGAAAGACTATTATGAGGGCTCACACTGCCATGAATCTTCCCACTTTTCACCCTATTGCTCTTCTGTACAACAGTATTGATGGTGATTGTACACTTTCATAATGCATGCGATCTTTTTTCCTGATTCTCACCAACAAAATTGTTCTCCCGAGAAATTCATTAGAGTATCTTTTTCTACTTCATTCTTTCATAAGAATTTAGAACTAGGCCCTCCATGTTTATAAATTACAAGACGCTGAGCCCTTCTGGATTTCTAGTAATGATTACTTTCGCCAAAAAAAAAATGTCATCAATCTTATATTTAATTGGTTAGTCTTTTCCATATTAAAAAAGTTAAATTACTAAATATATTTTCTCTTGTATTGTGATTGTTTCTTGTTTTGCTTTTAACTGTAGAACTTTCGTTCTAGCTTGTAGCTGATGCTTGAGTTTCCAATATTAGATAATGGCAGTGTAGGTTTGCATTCTCTAGTGGTTTCTACAACCTAAAATTGTTCATTTAAAAATACTGAAGAATATGATTTTGTACAGCTTCATTGGCCAACACTAGCTCCCTTTTGCATCAGAGAGAGAAGCTTTACCTTCTGGCTGTTGGATACTACAGAACTGCTGAATATTCAAATAGTCGGCATCTTGTGGAGCAATGCTTAGAGGTTTGTTCTTATTTTTCGTTTCATTTGCACCTAATTTTCCAGCACCCTTTGGTGGCATTCATCTCTCTTTTCTGCGACATGTTCATGTGTCTCTTACATTTAGAATATGGTTGGCTGACCATCATTCAATGAAAATCTGCCCTGAATAATACTATTTGTTGCATAGGACTGTCATTTAAATGTTCAACAATACTTGACTCTGCTATATATAGGTGGTAAGTTTAAAATGTGTCGTCCTTTTCTAAAATTTTGATTGTGTGCTGTGTGCTTGTGCATATATTGTATTAGCTTCTTTTCAGCATGGTGTAATTTACTTATAGTTAATTATCTAATTCTGTACTGTAACTATAATATCTGTGTGGACTTAACCTTTAGCTGCTCATCTATTGTAGTCTTACAGACTAGACTACTATCCTCCTTTTCACTTTACAAATGAGTTGCCTTCAGCCTGTTGCAATTTTAATTTCTACAATTCCTACCAATGATTCGTCCTAATATTGTTTTAAAATTATTTTTTTTTAACCTTTTTTCTTTGTTTTGCAGATTGCTCCTGATTGGAGACAGGCTCTGACCCTTAAGAAGACTGTTGAGGATCAAATTGCTAAAGGTATTGAGTAGTTTTCTTTTTCTTTTGGTTTTGACTGCACTGTAGCACTAAAATCAAGGAATTGTGAACACATTGCTTGGAATGCAGATGGCTTAATTGGAATAGGCATTACTGCTAGTGCTGTTGGGCTTATAGCAGCTGGGATTGTTGCAGCGTTGGTTCGCAGGTGATGAGCACAAGCCAACAATGTTCATAATGACTGGCTATTACTTACAAATTTCAATTTTCCCCTGAAAAAAGAAGGTTCCGAATAATCAGACTGAGAATAGCTCAAAACAAATTCTGCACTTTGACTACTTTTTTTTCTGAAAAAAAAAAATCTTTTAAATTTGATATTTTTTGTGCAAATGAATAGGTTTTTCCCTCATATTATGTTGTTAATCAGTTGATAATGCTTAGCTTACATATATTCTGCCATTATTTCGGCATATATACCTTGCAAATATGTACGGAAAAAGTGTGATTTTATGTTATGTTGTATATGTTGCCTTGTTGCTGTTGTAATGAAGTCTCAATACTGTTCTTCAACAACTTCGACAGAAACCCAATATGTCTTTTTTTCTTCTTTTTTTGTTGGTTCTTTCGGGCATCCGAAACATTATTAACTGGAAAGAATTTGCTGGATATGGAAAGTACACTTACTCTTATTAGTTCACATATTGCCACTATACTTAATCATATCTTTGGCTTGGTTTGTGTCCAACTCAAGTTCATGTGTGGGTTGAAAGGCGCCTAAAACAGTTTAGGTGATTAGGTATCCACAAGCAACAAGATTTTAACCATTTTACTCGAGCTAAATTAGGTTGGAAATATTTAACCCACCCCAATAATTAGTCGGTCTCAGTTAAAACCAAGTATCTCCAACATTTCTCCCTTTAATTCATCTTATTTCTATTTATTTCTAATGTGCCAACGAAACTATCATAAAAAATAAAAAGAAAGATCTGAGAGGTCCTAGCTTTTATACAAACAGCCTTGGTCCTACAAGATCAACCAGCACACCATTAATACGAGGAGCTTCAATGCTCACACAATAGGCAGGCCTGATCAATTCATGCGAAGAGCAACAACTTTGAATGCAAGTGTAATTATCAGATTTTTACACATACTACCAATGCGCCATGGAGGCTCGAATTGAGACAACCAGTCAAGGCTCTTTTTCATTGGGGTATACCGTTGGCTTAACAGGCTTTTGATGAAGCTTAAATTTCAAATAATAAAAGGTGTAGAAATGATTGTCCACCTAAAGTATAGAAGGTAACAGATTTCCCTCCACAAAAAGAGAAAGCAGGGCTCTTGCCACCAGAAAACATCACAAGGGTCATTGTAAAGTAAATCAAAAGACTAATGACATGTTTCACTGCAAAGTAAATCAAAATTTCCGTAGTTTCATTAAGAAAACTCTATTAATAAAACAACAAAGGCAGGGCTATTGCCACCAGAATACAAGAGACTTCAAGGTTCTTACTTTTGAGTGCATGTTAATAAAACTCTATACAAGAAAGTTTTCCATCAAATAGAACTCTATCTAAATAAAAATTTCATTGTTAACCGATCAAAAACAAAAGTAGCAAAACTAATGTGACCACAACTTGTGCAACAATCATCGGATCAACAAAGAAACATTGACCAATTTACCAGTTGTCCAATAACACGAAACTATATATATTCATACAGAGGCAATCATAGAGCAATAAGTCTACTGGTGCATTACTTCGAAGTGGAAAGAGCTGTATGCAGTACATCTTCGAAATACTTTTCCGCAGCAGCATATTGCCTTTTCTTGTCCTCGATTGCTAAAGCAGCCAAAGCTTTATCCTGCACACATGCATATCTGATAAACCTAACAATATTTGTAGGACCTAAACAAACTGTGATCAATTAACCAAAATAGGAAAGTACCGGAGGCAAATCTTGGTAGCTTCTCAAAGTATCAAGGACTGGCTTTGTCATCTTCTCTAATTCCTTCCGTTCCTCAGCCAATCCAACCAACACTCCATGGCTAATATCTGGGGTGTAACCCACACGGTTAAGAGTGTCCTGTCCAACACGTTTACACAATAACTCTTAGTCAAATTAAACACAGAAATGTAGGCCTTTATTTTAACTGCATAACCAAATAATAGGCTGACAAAATACATTCCTGCAACTTCAGTACGGAATTTCAATAAACTAGCCAATAGAGACTGATGATCAATTATCACTCATTTTATACCATCCACCAAGCAAAAAATTTACTTTTCCTTATACAGGACACAAAATCATGGATTTCTTGCCACATTCCACCTATAGTGTGATATCCTTCCTCAAACTAAGGCAATCACCCAAGGGTTAGATTGCCTTGCTAAGCTGCGGCAGGTTAAAATCCCAAATTTCTTATCAATCATCACCATTCATAAAAAAAAAACCCCACCTTTCTTTACGATCAAGGCAATGCAGATGCCCATTTTTTCAATACCCTGATTATTCCTGTGTTCCAGCATTGTTGGGCATGGGCTTGCATTCAGAAACCAACCAATATCCAACTTCATGCAACTTGAGTTTAATCAGAATTTATTTCCACAATTACAGAGTTGGTAATTTTATAAGATTTTGGAATACGTATCACAATCTATGCACCATTGAAATACTTTTCTTTGTCCAACTCCCAATCATACTCTCACCTAGTGGACAATATAAATGGTGGTGGGGGGCATTTCTTCTGTTGTGTGTGTGTATTTAAACCACATCTGCAAAATGGTCCTAAAGTATAGAGCTTCATTTTAGATATATAATAGGTAATGCGATTTGGTCTATACAATTACTCTTAGATACTGATGCTCAAGAAATCCACCCACGTTTAAACAGGGGGAAAGAGGAATTGGACCAAAAAAGCAAGAAAAGTAAATAAATACCTTAAAGCGGACAGTTTCTTGGTTGTATTGTTTCTCCTTACCAAGCATCAGCGCCAAGTTGTTCTTCCAATGCTCAATGTGTGCCTCACATTGACCTGCATCATCTTCTAGTTGGGCAAGTGTTCTGCATAAGTTTGAAAACTCAACACATTCAACAAATTCATACTCCTAATTTTTACAATTCTTGCAAATATCCAACAAGATCTTACCTTTTCAAATAAGTTAACCTGGAAATCGCCTTTCGAGTATAATCAAGAAGAACATTGGACTCTTTTTGCGCTTTAGCTCTTTTCTCCTCCACACCCGTCTTCCTCAAGGATATATCCCCCATCGCCACTAGAAAACTAAAACCCAGAATTCTTATGTCAACCCAGTATTCAAACAACAATGTAAAAACCCAAATCTCTTATGTCAGACCAGCATTCAAACAACAATATAAAACCCAAATTTCGTATCTCAGCCCAGTATTCAAACAACAATGTAAAACCCACATTTCTTGTGTCATCTCAGTATTCAAACAACAATGTAAAATCCACATTTCTTATCACAGTGTGAGCTCAATGAGTCAGTATTCAAAGTAAAACTTAAAACCCAAAATTCAAAAACGCACCTGCTTAGCTCAGTGTCTCTTATATTCAACAAATTGGCTACATTCGCTAAGACCTGAGCTGAAGACACCACGTTCGAAGCCAAACCCTCTTGTGCCAAACCAACACTCTCCAATATCTCTCCGATCCTCGCAGCTAATACCCACAAGAAAAAATCAAAATTTTGTTTGAAAAAGAGAGGATATATACAAAATATAAAACATAAACAACACATATGGAGATACAAAGAGAACATGAACAAGGGATTTTTTGCGTTGGGTTAAAAGGGGAGACCTTGGGCTCGGTATTCGGAGGCTTTGAGGCGGAAATCGGAGGCGAGGATCTTGGAAGCTTGAGTTTGGGCTTGGGAGAGAGTGGCAAGGTTGTGTAAATATGCCACCGAACGAGGGGTATATTCGAAATCAGGCACTTCTTTTCCGGCTTGGGAGAACTCTTGAGTCAGCCATTGCTTTACCTCTCCGATTCTAGATGCGTCAGACCCGCCGCCGCCGCTCTTCGACGTCGTTTCGTTTACCGTTGGATTGGTCATTGTGTGGAGGTGACCGCTGAGTCGACTCAGTGCACCGTTGGTTCGGTAGGTGGTTTTAGATTTTGATTTGAAATAAACTTAAAACTTCGACGCATACTCCCACTTTAACGGGAGTTCAATTTTCCTGTTTTCATTTCTCCTGTGCCTACTTGCTTCCTTCTTACTTTGTTGACACGTGTCCTATAACTTAACAGAAGGTTAACTCTTTTAAGTGTCATTTTTATTAATAAAATATTAAATGTTAAAATAAAGATATTTAGAAACACGGCCACCTCATCTTCTCCGGCACCCACTACCACCCCCAGGCAGCGATGGCAACACATCCAGATCCACATCTACATATGCCTTTATCTTATGGTCCCTTCCTTCAACAAACATGCCCTCTCTCTCTCTCTCTCTCTTTCTCTCTCTTTCTCTCTCTCTCTCTGCATTGCCGTTCTAGATCCAGACCCTCACCATGTCCTCTGCCTCAACAACTCCGGCAAGATTCATCGCGATTCGCGAGCTCGACATTCCCGGGGTGGAGGCCCAGTTTGGGATTGCTATCACTTTTTAAAAAAGTTGCTTCTACTGTATGCTTTGAAAATAATTAGCTGTAAAGTAAAGCAGATCTATGTTTGGTAAACAATATTTTAAAGTGTTGTTAGTACAAAAAAGCAATGCCAAAACTGTTTGGTAAATTTTAATATAAAATTATTGTAACTGTGAATAAGGACTAAAATAGACATGATGTTGAAAGTGTTATATACTAATTATGTGGTGGTAGTAGTGGTGATGGAGTGGAGGTGGTGGTTGTGGTAATTGTGGTGGTGGGGATGGCGGTTGTGGAGGAGGTAAAGGAGGTGGAGGTGGAGGAGGTGGTGGTGGTGGTGACGGAGGATGAGGAGGAGGAGGATGTGGTGGTGGTGGTGATGGTGGTGGCAGTGGCAGTGGTTATGGAGGTAGTGAATGTGGTGGTGCAAGTGGTGGAGTTGGATGTGGAAGTGGAGGTAGTGTCATTTTTAAAAATGAATGACAGTGTTTTGGGAATTAAAAAATATTCATTAAAAATTCATCTCTACTTCTTTTGAAAGCAGTTTTGAAAAGCAACCTAGAGCCTACTTTTAAAAGCTGCTATCAAAAGACCACTGCTTTTAAAATCATCGGGATTTTTTTTTTTTACCAAACACCTTAAACTTCTTAACTTTAAAGTGAAGCAAATTTTTGGCGAAAAAAGACAATACCAAACGGGGCCTAAGTCAAAGAAAACTCTTGTTTTCTAATGTGTGAGTGAGGATTGAAAATTGAAGGAAGTTGTTCTTCGCATGTCCTACAAATATTCTTCATGGCCTGGCTATTCCCAAATCAATGCAATCCAAAGACAACAAAAGCCTCCATGATTGCTTCTATAAAAATAGAAAAGGATTGTCGCCACTGGGGTGGGGTGGTTGTGGTGGGTGGCGGTTGAGGTCCGGTGGGTGGGTGCTTAGGTGGCTACTGCATTTTATCTTTTACTTCAATTTTGAGTTTTTTAAAAAAAAAATAATTTGATTCAAAGTTAACAGTGTTTTATAGAATGTTAAGTGAGGACACATGTCAACAAAATAAGAAGGAAACGGGGTGGGAACAGGTGAAATGGAAACAAGAAAATTGAACTCCTTTAACAGGAGCATTTGTTCACCACTTTAAACCATTTAACCCAAGGTACTATCATCACCACCCTACACATGTCAATGGGCATAACTAATATTATGGTTTCACAAATACAAAGTAAACAGCTAAGTATAGTTATATTCATGAATACTGTGGGAACCGAATTAAATCACCCTAGGTCAAATAATTCCTTCCATTTGGGGATTATTTGACCTAATTGGGAGTTACTCAATTTAATTGGGAGTTACCCAACTAAATTGGCAATTACCTAATTAAAATGGGAATTGATCTGATTCCTACCCTAATTAGGGATTTGATTTAAATCAAATAAATCAAATCCCTAATTAATCAAATCTCACCTAATCGGGGAGGAATAATTCCTTTCTATCTACGGAATTATTCCTATGAAACCCTAGCCTCCGAGGCTCCTATAAATACCTAGCTACACACAAGGGTTAAGGTACGTCTAAATTCCTACTGAAACTCTGCAGAAATAATTCTCCACAAACCCTAGCCACCATCTTCTTTCTCTCTCCCTCACACAAGGCTCCGGCCTCCACACACGGCTCCGGCCACCCGGTTTTCCTTGAACACCCATCCTAACTTAGGCATCGGAGGGCCTTTGGCCAACACCCCCCGGGTGTGGTCCTTTAACTCCGATCTGTTTTGCAGGGAGAGAGAGGTGCGAGGAAGACGAAGGAATCTTTAGGCGAATATTCTCGTGGGAGGAATTTGACTCCCACAAATTGGTGCTTTCATTGAGAGCGCGAAATTATACTCAAAGCGTGCTCCAAATTCATTTTCCACAACTTTTTCCAATCAACCATGGTCGATACAAGACGTTCGAAGAGTAACACCACCACGACGGGCCCGTCCCATGGTTTCGTGGTGGAAGCCTCTTTGCAACCTCACGGAATCGTGGCTGCCAACGCCTTGCGTCCGCCTCCAAGCGCTTCGCAGCCACCTCCAACTGCCGGGATTGCAGAACAGCCGCCACAGACAGCTGCTGGAATTGCAGAACAACCACCACGTGGTCCTGTGACCTGCACAGCCTTGCAGCTACAAGCGCCAGCAGCCGGAGCTGCTCTGCCGTGCCCTCCTGCTGTCGGAACACAGCAGCAGCCACACCACTCAACTGCCGGACTTGCTGCACAGCCCTATGGCTACTTTGACGCCTCCCCTATCTTGGAGCAGATCCATCCTCTCCCTCGTCTGCCACCACACTTGACGTATGCACCTGTGTACGCGTCAAATGGAGCCCTAGCCCATATGCCATTGGGCTCAATGCACACCTCTGGTCAGGTGGACCTTAACTCACGGGTTGATCAGCTCACACAAAGAGTCGACAATCAAAACAACCTGATTGGCCAGCTACTCAGGCAGATCAACTTGAACCAAGGCCCTAACCTTGGACCCCGTGACGAGGAGAGGAGGACGCACGAGCATGTCAGTGAGCAGTTCGAGAGGTCCCAAGCTGGTCAGGCAAGGGCAAACGGGCAGGGGAGAGAACGAGATCGTGCTGACGAGACGCAGACATCTGCAAGTCGCACTCTGAGCCGGTCGACGATCCGTTCGAGGTTAGGTCCAAGGACCAATGTACGCGAGAGGCTGGGCCCACAGTCCAACGTCCATGCTCGCTTGGGCCCACAGTCCAATGTCCACGCTCGCTTGGGCCCACAAGGAAGTAACCAGTCCAGGTTGGGCTCACAAGGAGCTCGAGTTCTTGAACAATCGTGCGACGAGCGCAACAATCGACGCTCACCAGCCCGCTCGAGGACCAACACACGGCAACAAGTCGTAGAGGACTCCTCACAAGCTCAATCTCCTAATCTGCCCCACGGGCAGAACAACCAAGAGGATCAACCCTTGGGAACCGAGGAGGAAGTTAACCAATGGCACTCGAGACACCGAAGACATCGACCCGAACCACTAGCCCCGCGGGCAGAGGATGTCGAGAAGTTAGTGAATGACCGACTCCAAAGTCTCCAACTTAAAGGAAGCACGGATGAGGCCCTGCACAAGGAAATTGCTCAAGTCGACTGCTCACCCTTTACGGACGAGGTGGAACGAGCTGCACCGCCGAAGCGGTTCACAACGCCATCCATCACTCCGTTTATGGGAGACTGACCCTGAGAGCCATTTGAGGCACTTTAAGAGTGCCATGATCCTGTACAAGGCAGACGACGCCCTGATGTGCAAAGTGTTCGCGATGACTTTGCGAGGAGCAGCTCAAGACTGGTTCCACACTCTACCGTCCGCGTCGATAGGCAACTTCAAGGAGTTCGCCCTCATCTTCACGAAGGAGTACACCTTCTACAAGACGGTCAGAAAGCATGCAGACCACTTGTTCAACCTGCACAAGAAACCAGATGAGTCTCTTCGAGACTACCTCAGACGGTTCAAGGCTGAGAAGGCGAACATCATAGGATGCAATGACCAAGTTGCATCCTCAGCTTTCAAGAAGGGCTTGCTAACCGAACATGAGCTGTATCGTGAGCTGGCCATAACTCCAAGCCAAACCTTGGCAGAGGTCTTCGCGACGGCAGAGCGCTACGCACTTTGGGACGATGATTGTATCGCTGCGAAGAAAACCAGCAAGCAAGCTGATCACCCGCCCAAGCAGGCGAGCCAAAAGAGCAACAAGTTCGAGAACAAAGCTCGAGACAAGCGCAGATCGCGGCCCCAAGAGGGAGGCTTAGAAGCAGGAACCTACACTGAGTTTACCATCCCGATCCACCAAATCCTAGCACAAGTGAAGGATAAGCCGTGGGTGAGGAAATCTCCGCCCCTGAGGGGAGACCCGTCTAGGAGGGACACTAGTAAATACTGCGCATTCCACGGAGAGCATGGTCATTACACCAACAACTGCAATGCTTGGAAAAGGCACCTCGAGGAGCTGGTCGTCAGGGAAGGTCATTGCACGGAATTCGTCGCAAAGAAGGCCATCCAGCAGATTGAGGATCGTGATGCAGCTGCCAAGGAACCTCCCCAAAAGGTCATACGGATCAACACCATTCTAGCTGACTCCCAGGAGTCTGGGCTGACCACCAAAGAGCGCAAGAGGAAGATCGTACAAGCGACTTATATCTCCCAAGTCACAACGGGCATACCAGTCATTGCAGATACGCCCATTATCGGCTTTCAGAAGAAGGACTTGATCGGGCTTGATCTGCCGCACAACGACGCCCTAGTAATCTGCATCCAAATTGAACAAGCTGTGATCGAGCGAGTTCACGTGGACGAGGGCAGCGCAGCCAACATCCTGCAACTATCTGTTATCCAACAGATGGGGTTGGAGCCCAAGATCAGCAAACTTGCCAGATCACTCACCGGCTTCAATGGGGCCACATCAATCACTATTGGGACAATTGACCTAAACGTCCACTCACCCCTAGTGGTTTGCTCGCAAACCTTCATGGTCATCGATGAGATCTCTCCCTACAACGGGATCTTGGGCCGACCATGGATCAGCAAGATCGAAGCCATCACATCTGCTCTACACCAGAAGATCCGCTACCCCATCCCTGGAGATGGTATCGGGCAGATCAACAGTGACCAAGCCATGGCAAGGAGATGCACAGCCCAAGGGCTCAAGAAGAGCAAATAGCTGCAGTTCACACCTATAATGCAGGCTACTGACAAGGCAGGAAACACTCCCAACAGACAAGCCAGTCCGAACGGGAAGGGAGTTGCTACTTCCAAATAGCAATTAAGGAGCCAGGATCAAGGCGAGGGAATCCGCATGGAAGACTCCCCTGAAAAGGGTTGGAAGCCTGAGGATGACGTTGAGTTAGTACCCCCTGATCCTGGCCCGCCAGACAAAGAAGCGCAGATCGGCTCGCGCCAGAATCCAGACGAGAAGGATCGAGACGAAGGAATCCGCCCGGAAGGCTCCCTTGAACAAGGTTGGAAGCCTGAGGAAGACGTTGAGTTAGTACCCCTCGATCTTGACCCGCCAGACAAAGAAGCGCAGATCGGCTCACGCCAGAATCCAGACGAGAAGGATCGAGACGAGGGAATCCGCCCGGAAGGCTCCCTTGAACAAGGTTGGAAGCCTGAGGAAGACGTTGAGTTAGTACCCCTCGATCCTGATCAGCCAGACAAAAAAGCGCGGATCGGCTCGCGCCTAAGCCTAGACGAGAAGGTGGAGCTGACCACCTTCCTCCAGAAGAACAAAGACATGTTCGCATGGTCGCCATCTGACATGCCTGGCATCGACCCGAACATCATCTGCCACCGACTCCATGTCAACCCTGCCAGCAAACCCGTGGTGCAGAAGAGACGCAACTTCGCTCCCGAGCGAGTTGCAATCATCGAAGCCGAGATCGATAAGCTTCTAGCTGCCGGCTTCATTGAAGAGGTCTCCTACTCAGAATGGCTGGCCAACGTCGTACTGGTGGCAAAACAAGAAAAGGGCAAATGGAGAGTTTGTGTCGATTACACCGACCTCAACAAAGCTTGCCCTAAAGACAATTTCCCATTGCCGAGAATCGACCAACTCGTGGATTCAACCTCCGGCAATCAGCTGCTCAGCTTCATGGATGCCTACTCCGGCTATAATCAAATCCTAATGTACGAGGATGACAAGGCAAAGACTTCTTTCATCATAGAGAGAGGGACCTACTGCTACAAGGTCATGCCTTTTGGGCTGAAGAACGCTGGAGCAACCTACCAAAGGCTCGTGAATAAAATTTTCAAGGAGCAGATCGGCAAAACCATGGAAGTCTACGTGGATGACATGCTGGTCAAAGCCCCTAAGCGAGCAGACCACATCAAGAACCTTATTGAGGCGTTCAGCCTGCTCGGCCAGTATCGCATGAAGTTAAATCCAAGTAAATGCATGTTCGGTGTATCGTCCGGCCGATTCCTGGGATACCTAGTAACTTAACGAGGTATCGAGGCACACTCACACCAAATGAAGGCCATTCTCGAGATGAAGTCACCTTCAACAGTAAAGGAAATACAAAGTCTGACGGGCAGAGCAGCGGCCCTCAACCAATTCCTCTCGAGATTCACCGACAAGTGCATACCATTCTTCAAGGCTCTAAAGAAGGGGCAAAGAGATAAATGGGACGAGGAGTGCGAAGAAGCTTTCCAGAATCTAAAGACTTACCTTACTTCACCTCCCCTGCTCTCAAAGCCAGTTCCTGGTGAAGACTTGTTCGTGTACCTGGCAGTGTCCAACTCAGCCGTCAGCTCAGCTCTCATCCGAGAAGAACTGGGGGCCCAACATCCGGTATTCTACACGTCAAAAGCCCTTCTCGATGCAGAGACTCGCTACCCAAAATTGGAGAAGCTCATTTTGGCCCTTGTAGTTTCTGCGAGAAAGCTACGACCCTACTACCAAGCTCATCGAGTCATCGTCATGACCGACTTTCCTTTGAAATCAATTCTGCACAGCCCTGACGCGTCTCAACGACTCATGAAGTGGGCTATAGAGCTAAGCCAATACGACCTCCTTTACCGGCCGAAGACTGCAATAAAAGCCCAGGCTTTAGCAGACTTTGTCGCAGAATTCACGCCATCGGCCGAAGAAGAGAAGCTGGTCAGCAAAAAGAAGGAAAGTTCGAGAGCAGACAAGACCTCTGCTGAACCTGACCAACCTAGAGACATGTGGCAGTTGCGCGTAGACGGAGCGTCGAACCAAAAAGGAGCTGGAGCAGGCGTCGTCATCATCACTCAGGATGGAACCCTATTGGAGCAAGCTATCACGCTTGGCTTCCCAGCCTTAAACAACGAGGCAGAATACGAGGCATTGCTCGCTGGCTTGCGCTTGGCAAAGGAGCTATCAATCAAGAAGCTGGCCATCTACTCAGATTCCCAGTTGATCACAAATCAAGCCTCAGGAGAATACATGGCGAAGCACCCAAGGATGATCTTGTACCTTGACAAAGTCCAAGAGTTGTTGAAGGCGTTTCCTACCTTCACCATCCAACAAGTGCCTCAAGCAGAGAACGCGCACGCAGACGCACTAGCGAGCTTAGGATCAGCCCTTGATACCCAATTCAGACGCTCTATCCCGGTTGAGCACCTTGACCAGCCAAGCATAGAAGAGGCAGAACAACCAAACTTGATGCAGATCCACGAGGATCCTAGATGGTAAGACCCCATCATTGACTATTTGGTTAACGAAAACTTACCCAAGGACAAGTCCGAGGCTCGAAAAATCAAATAGAAGGCCGCGAGGTACTACATGAAAGGCGACATGCTTGTTCGCAGATCATACTCCGGCCCTCACCTTACTTGCATCAAGTACCTGCAGACGCTCGAGGTTCTTTGCAAAATACACGACATCGAATGTGGAAATCACGCTGGGGGCAGATCGCTTGCCCAGAAGGCTCTCAGCATAGGCTACTTCTGGCCTACCATGCGCCAAGACTCCACGAAGTATGCTCAAAGATGTGATCGGTGCCAACGATATAAGCCGATCCCTGGCTTGCTAGCTGAGGAATACTATCCGCAGAACAGTCCATGGCCTTTCATGCAATGGGCCATCGACTTGGTGGGACCTATGCCGACAGCACCTGCCAACAAGGAGATGATGATCGTCGCCACGGATTACTTCACCAAATGAATAAAGGCCGATGCTTTATCCTCTACCAAGGAAGCTGATGTCGAACGATTTATCTAGAAGAACATCATCTGCCGGTTCGGCTGCCCGCAGTCGATAGTCACCGACAATGGTACACAGTTTGTGGGCAGGCAGATCACTACATTCCTTGCGAAGTATGGCATCAAACAGCACTTGTCAACCCCCAGATACCCGCAAGGAAATGGCCAAGCAAAAGCATCCAACAAGATCGTGTTGGACTGCCTGAAGAAAAGATTGGGAGGCGTAGAGGGAAAATGGGTCGACGAGCTGCCAGGAGTCCTATGGGCTTATTGCACAACCAAAAGGAGATCAACCGGCGAGACACCATTTTCTCTAGCCTATGGGACAAAAAGCAATCATCCCCCCACACATCACAGTCCCTTCCATGAGCATTGAGGTGGGCAGCCTTGACCAAAACGGCAAGCAGATGAAAGTCAACCTTGATCTGCTCGAAGAAGAACGAGAAAAGGCCATTGTTCGAGTAGCGGCCTACTAGCAGCAGCTCACATCTTACCACAACAAGAAGGCCATTGTTCAAGTTGTAGCTTACCAGCAGTAGCTCACATCTTACTACAACAAGAAGGCCATTGTTCGAGTTGCAGTTTACTAGCAGCAGCTCACATCTTACCACAACAAGAAGGCCATTGTTTGAGTTGCAGCATACCAGCAGCAGCTCACATCTTACTACACTAAGAATGCCATTGTTCGAGTTGTAGCTTACCAGCTTGACTTCGCGCAGGCGACGAGCCTTACCTCCATTGCAGACAAGCTGCTTCTCAAGTACAAACTCAATGGAGCATTTTTCAAGCGTTATGTCCCCGACATACGCCCACAGGCGACAAGCCCCACCTCCATTGCAGACAAGCTGCTCCTCGAAGCACGAACTCAATGGAGAATTTTTCGAGTGGTATGTCCCCGACATACGCTCGCAGGCGACAAGCCCCACCTCCATTGCAGACAAGCTGCTCCTCGAAGCACGAACTCAATGGAGAATTTTTCGAGTGTTATGTCCCCGACATACGCTCGCCGGCGACAAGCCCCACCTCCATTGCAGACAAGCTGCTCCTCGAAGCACGAACTCAATGGAGAATTTTTCGAGTGTTATGTCTCCGACATACGCTCGCAGGCAATAAGCCCCACCTCCATTGCAGACAAGCTGCTTCTCGAAGCACGAACTCAATGGACCTCCATCGAAGGCAAGCTACTTCTCGAGTACAAACTTCATGGAGCCTTTTTCAAGCGTTATGTCCCCGACATACGCCCACAGGCTACAAGCCTTACCTCCACTGAAGGCAAGCTACTTCTCGAGTACAAACTTCATGGAGCCCCTTTTTCAAGCGCTATGTCCCCGACATGCGCACACAGGCTACAAGCCTTACCTCCACTGAAGGCAAGCTACTTCTCGAGTACAAACTTCATGGAGCCCTTTTCCAAGCGCTATGTCCCCACATGCGCACACAGGCTACAAGCCTTACCTCCACTGAAGGCAAGCTACTTCTCGAGTACAAACTTCATGGAGCCTTTTTCAAGCGCTATGTCCCTGACATACGCACACAGGCTACAAGCCTTACCTCCACTGAAGGCAAGCTACTTCTCGAGTACAAACTTCATGGAGCCCCCTGTTTCAAGCGCTATGTCCCCAACATACGCACACAGGCTACAAGTCTTACCTCCATTGTAGGCAAGCTACTTCTCGAGTACAAACTCAATGGAGTCTCTTTCAAGCGCTATGTCTCTGGACATACACTTACAAGATACAATGAGAATTGAAGTTTGAAAGACAACTGAAAGTTCCATTACAAAGCTGCCAACCAGCCAAGTTCAACAAGAAATGAGCCTGATTCTGCTCAACCGGCATCATCTGCTCGGCAGCCCCAGCTGCCTCCTCCTCCGCATCTGCCCAAATCTCATCAGCCGCGCCACCTTTGGCGTCGTCTTCCTGCATTGCAGCTTCATCAGCTACCTGCTCTTCAACTGCTTCTACATCCACAGCATTGAACTGCTCACTTTGAGCAGGGGGCAAGTCAAGATAGAGCTGCTCACCATCTTCATGTTCGAGAGGGCAACAAGGAGGAGCACCATTCCTGCAGTCCAAGTATCCCAGCTTGTATGCATTAGCAGCAATTTCATGCTTGGATGCCTCCGTGGCTTCAACATGAGTGTCAAACATGACCAGTAGAGCTCTCACCGACTCCCGGATTGGTAGTTTGCGCAACTGAATGACTTTTTGCTTGAGCAGACAACTTTTTATCTCTCTTGGCTACAACTTGCAACATTGAGTCAGCTCCGCGCTTGACTGTTCGTGGCTTTGCAGACGAGTCGTGACTGCTGAACAGAGGCACAGTCTTCTCAGTTTGATCCCCGGATCAGTGCAGGCAACCCAAACCTTGCTTCTATGCAGCCTCTTTATAAGGCAGCTCACTGGTTTTGGGCAGTTCGACCGGAGACTTAAGCAGAATATCTCGAACCTCCTGTATGCTATTGACATGCTTACCGTTCACGCTGACGAGGCGCTTTATCCTAGCAAACGAGGCAGGAGCAACTCCCATAAGGACCTTCTCAGCAGACGAGACCCTCCTTGAGGAAGACTTGCTCATGGCAGAAGAAAGTCTAGGCTGCTTTGGCTGTGGAGACGTATTCCTTGATCGTGAGACTGCGACTTCATCGTGGGCAGATCTACAACTAGACTGCCCAAGCCAAAGTCCAATTGGCAAGTCAAATACCTCCTCAACTCAGGAGCCCAAATCCAAGAAGGAAGCCCAGTTACAGCTGGACAGCCCAACAGATAATTCACATCTCCTACATGCCACCACGTGCCATGCAGAAGCTGGGGGGCATTTATGGGAACCGAATTAAATCACCCTAGGTCAAATAATTCCTTCCATTTGGGGATTATTTGACCTAATTGGGAGTTACCCAACTAAATTGGCAATTACCTAATTAAAATGGGAATTGATCTGATTCCTACCCTAATTAGGGATTTGATTTAAATCAAATAAATCAAATCCCTAATTAATCAAATCTCACCTAATCGGGGAGGAATAATTCCTTTCTATCTACGGAATTATTCCTCTGAAACCCTAGCCTCCGAGGCTCCTATAAATACCTAGCTACACACAAGGGTTAAGGTACGTCTAAATTCCTACTGAAACTCTGCAGAAATAATTCTCCACAAACCCTAGCCACCATCTTCTTTCTCTCTCCCTCACACAAGGCTCCGGCCTCCACACACAGCTCCGGCCACCCGGTTTTCCTTGAACACCCATCCTAACTTAGGCATCGGAGGGCCTTTGGCCAACACCCCCCGGGTGTGGTCCTTTAACTCCGATCTGTTTTGCAGGGAGAGAGAGGTGCGAGGAAGACGAAGGAATCTTTAGGCGAATATTCTCGTGGGAGGAATTTGACTCCCACAAATACATATCAAATATTGAGAAAGATAGTGATAATACACCTTGAATTGCAAGAAAAAAAAACCCCCCGAGCAAAAATATTTTCTATTTAAATAGATGTTTGGGTGTTGGACTGATAAATGCAAGAAAATAATGGATGTTGGGTTGCATGTTGAATAAATTTTATCAAAATAACTTACGTGACGATTTTCAAATGATGGTGGTTGAATCTTCTAAAACCACCATTGAAGAAACGATGATTGGGTCTCCAAATTCACCCTTGAGAACAAGGGTGTGACTTAAGGGGAGGGAATTGCTACATGTTGTTTATAATTGTTACATGTCCTTTTTAGTAAGTAATTTATCTCTTAGATTTTAATTCTCTTTTCTGATTGGAGTCTTGCCAAGTACATTGAGGCATCATGACTAATATGATTAAATTAATGAAGGATAATGGTATGGTGAGCAAAATTGTCATGTTATGATAAAACAATTCATTTTGGACTTAAACATTGTGATTTTAAACTGATGATTTGAGGACTTATTAACATTAACCCAGAAGCTTTTCATGCAGGCCACTCAAACAGGCCGGCTGCAGCCGAAAGAAGCACACCTCCCATTTTGCTTAAATAAGCATTTTGTTGCAGAACTTTTATTTAGAGCTACACTTCCATTCAATTGCTGCCCAGAGATTTGGAAACTATGCATCATATTGCTCTTGCTCAGTTCAGTGCCTGATGTTTTAGTGTCCATGAGTGAGATAATTTAGGTTTTTTTTTTTATCACAAATGGTCCGTTTCCAAACGCATCATTTTCATCCTCATTCTTCAAATTCAATCAATGTCGTCACATTTGTGATAAAATGTGAATAATCTAGAACTACAGACGCTCAAACATGCCGCTGACGTGAGCTAAGCATTCATCGAGCTAATGTTGAAACAAGAAACAAAATAAAATACAGATATTTATCAAGGTTACAGATACAAGAGGCCACAAACTAGAAACTAGAAAGGGCGTCATTCCTCAAAGGATATGATACAAAAGAACACCCAGAAGAAAAAGGCGTCACCAGATGCAACGGTATGTAACATGTGACTCGGTTATATCACCAGTATAGGTAACTTTCACTACCTGCCCCTTCTCAAGTCCATAGTACTGTGCAATCGCATCTTTTCTTGACAGTCGGGGAAGCTGCAGGAAGAACAGTTGATGAGATTAAGACAATGGAAACATTACGGTCTAGTTACCAGCTATACGCCAATCAACCATCTACACGAAATGTAATGGTAATATACAATTTAATAAACTAAAATGCATACATTCGGTACATGATTGTACAGAATTTCCATTGTAAAGTCTGGAGGGGAGAAAGTGAAAGAGAAAGAAGATTGTGCTAGGTGACTACTATGCTTGCAACCTTACCACAAGTTGGTTAACTTGAAGGCATAAAGGCAAGCCTCTAATATAGGTCTAGAGGACCAAAAGAGATATTTGAGTCCTTAGATTCGGGTCAAGGAGACTAGTTTATCATTTGAGTTTGCTCTACATAATATAGGTCTATAGGCACAAAGTATTATCAGTTGCTAGGGATGGCAATAAGCCATCTCAGCTCAAGTTCCTAAAGAGAGCAATAGAATGAGAGATTCACACATTCATCTGTTAGTATTGTTTATGTGATTGGCAATTTCCTAGAAACAAATTAGACTAAGTTTAGATGGTAAATTAGTTGTGATTGTGGCTGTCAAAATTCCAAGATATGATCTGAAGGCTGATTTGTCAATCAACGTTTACTAAGGTAAATTCTTCATTCAATCATGCATTCTGATTGTGGTATTTCAAGCATTATTTCAACTCACAATCTGATTAACATTTTGATTAAATAGGACTTTTTATTTTTAGAAAGTTTGATTTATTTGATAAATTGCTTTCCAGTTTTAAACATTAAAAAGTCTTCTTTGATTGGAAATCAATTAGTCTGCTTTTGGAAAACTAATATGTTGATTAGGAACTAATTGATCTTGTTTCCAGTTTTGAAAACCATTATAAAAAGCAAGGCTTGGTTTTTATTCAAACACAACTTTCAACGTCTAGAATATTTCTTGGTTTTCATATACACAAAAGAAAGTTGCTGTGCTTTGTTGTTCATAAGGATAAATCATCAAGAGTAAGATTATCTTGGTGATTTGTCCTTGCATTCATCTACATTCATTTGCATAAGTGACAAAGGTCTCATACCTCCGGCGAGCTTGGATCGATCGTGTCAAGAATCGGATTCAACATAAGGAGAGAAGGAGAAATCCCGCGAGAGGTTGAGTTACAAAGAAGTTAGTACGTTGTCTAGAGTGTCTAGGACAAGTTTGTATACTTCTTGTAATCATCGTTCTATAGTGGATTTGCCTTGGACTATCAGGTCCCGTGGATTTTCCCCAGAGGTGGAGTTTTACCATGTAAAATACTTTCTGTGTTTTTCTTTGTTTTACATTCTGAACTGCACAGGATTGATACATCGTATCAATCCCCTTGGCGTGGTTCATTTGTATTATTGTAATACTCCTAACTACTTAAAAACAGACTTTACGCTTTAAGTGTGTTAAGCCATCCTATAGGTATTTTCATCATCAAAACTAACTTTAGAGAATTCCTTCAATATGCGGCCACATAGAATACAATGTTCTTGAATGTGTTTGTGTGTGAATGTGTGTGAATGTGTGTGAATACTTGTGTTTTGGTCCCTAAATCTATTAAATGTTTCAACTTACTCTGTGCAATTTCTATTGTTTCAATCAAGCTTTCCTAGTTCATCAATTTTACTTCTAGGAGGATGGCTATAATGCCTCTCGAATCATAAGCCATCTATAAAACTAACCTAGAAAATCAGAAACAGAATAAAATATAATTATCCTCCGGGACTCGTAATGTTCAAGAAAAGGAAATGTAAATTTCCCTTTATCTTAAATTGAATATATAAATTTCAAATTTCCAGATTTGACCTCCGTAAATTGCATTTCCCATTATCCTTTGTGCCTAAACTACAAAACAGCCCACTGTACCAATGCATTTTAATTCTTAAACAACACTAGTTCATCAGTTTACTTCTAGGAGGATGCCTATAATGCATCTCCAATCATAAGCCATCTATAAAGCTAACCCAGAAAATCAGTAAATGGAATCAAATATAATTATCCTGCAGGACTTGCTATGTTTAAAAAAAGAAAATTCAAAAGATCAGCGACATTAGGAAACAAACCTGGAATATTTCAGTTTTAAATGGATAAAGTTCCATAGTTTTTAGAGCTTGGCTTGTTATTTGGTGTTGAGATTTGGATTGGAAAGGGAGTTAGTATTCTAGCGAGGGAGAGAGTGAGCTAAGAAGAAAATCAGAAATTGGAAATGATCTCAGATGCAATCTTCAAAACGTTGCAGAGATCACACCTTCTGTATTCATTCTCATTCTTTCATTACATCAGCAATTACAAAAGCCAATGTGAATGTGACACATGGCAGCTCAAAGGCTAAGAGCCGTTGAAAGCTAACTGACTAATCTACTCCTTACACTTGGCATATGAGCACAAGTCACTTAACTAACACAATTCTTAATGAAGCTTAAAAAACAGATTAATCAAATTACCAACTAATCAGAAATTAGCTAGGCAATTTACATTTCAACACTCCCTTCTAAAGTGCTAGCTGATTTCACACCAAGCATACTCCTCAAATAGCTGAATCTGTCTTTGGGAAGTGCCTTGGTGAAGATATCTGCAATTTGCTCTTCTCCTTTGCAGTAGAGCAATTCAATCACACCTTCTTGAATTGCATCTCTAATAAAATGAAACTTCCTGTTAATGTGCTTGCTCCTTTGATGAAACACTGGATTTCTAGCCATTGCTATGGCTGAAGTGTTGTCACAAAACACAGTAGTTGCAGCAGTTTGTTCTTCTCCAAAATCTTCAAGAACAAATCTAAGCCAAATGGCCTGTGATGTTGCCTTTGCTGCACTCACATACTCTGCCTCTGCTGTTGAGAGGGCCACACTATGCTGCTTAACTGAAGCCCATGAGAATGCACCACTTCCAAATGTAAATACATATCCTGAAGTGCTTTTCATATCTTCCTAAGATCCACTCCAGTCACTGTCACAGTATCCAATCAGCAAAGCAGATTTTCCAGTCACATACTCAATTCCAAAATCAATGGTTCCTTGAATGTATCTTAGAACCCTTTTAGCAGCTCCATAGTGTTTCTTAGAAGGATTGTGCATGAATCGAGCAAGCAGACTAGCAGGGAACATGATGTCTGGTCTGGTTGCAGTTAGATATAGGAGGCTTCCAACAATCTTCCTATATAAACCTTCATCTGCAGCCTCACTTCCATCTTCTCTTTGCAACTTATCAATAGCAACTAAAGGAGTGCTCACTGGTTTGCACTCTTTGAGCCCAATTTTATCCAAGAGAGTGAGAGCATACTTCTTTTGATGGATAAAGATGCTCCCTTCAGTTTGAGTTACTCCCATTCCAAGAAAATGATGGAGCAGCCCTAAGTCAGACATTTCATACTTGCACATCATCTCAGCCTTGAATTCTTTTACCATTTCATCACTACTTCCAGTATACACTATGTCGTCTACATAGATTGACACGATTAGTGTGCCAACACCTTCTTTGGCTCTCACATAAAGGGTTGCTTCACTTGGACTTCTGTGAAAACCACACTGAGATAAGTAAGTGTCGATTTCACTGTACCAAGCCCTCAACCTATACACCTTGTCTTCAGCCCCTTTAACCACAAAACCATCAGGTTGATCTACATAAACTTCTTCTTCAAGAATGCCATTCAAGAAGGCTGATTTGACATCCAATTGCCATAGTTTCCAACCTTTCTGTGTAGCTAGTGCAATAAGAGTTCTAATAGTATCTAACCTTGCTACTGGAGCAAAGGTTTCATTGAAATCAATCCCTGGTTTCTGTGTGTAACCTTTGGCTGCTAGTCTTGCCTTGTGTTTTTGAATGGAGCCATCAAGGTTTAGCTTTGTCACTACTACAAAAAGGGCAAAAGACGACCAGTAAACAACGACGGTAGATCAAAAAATCGTCGTTGTTTTTTAAAAGACGACGGTAATAGAAACCCGTCGTAGAAACATACTTTAAACACCTAAAAAACGGCACACGTATAGATATTTTGAAACCACGACGCACCAAATTAAAAAAGCGTCGTCTTATTACAAAGGTATTTTCAGAGTTAAAATCTGAACCAAAAAAACAACGACTGCATCTATGAAATCACCGCCGTAGAAAGTAAAGACGACGATATAAAAATAAGACGCCGTGTTAATTAATTAATAAACACGACCCAATTTTCTTAGTCAGCGACGCATAAATTCAAAGGAATCTACGACGGTTAATTACAAAAAAATTCGCCGATTTAAATTAAGTTACCACGACTGTAAATATAAATTTATCGACTTTTTAATTATACTATACTACGACGGTATCCATAACTCTACTGTCGCATAATTGTACTAACCACGACGGTTTGTTAAATTAACGACGTACAAATTTTATTCCATTATTCGTCTATCATTACCAGAGTGAACTCTGTTCCTCATCATAATCGAATCAGAAAGAACAAAGGCAATGTTTTAGAAGTGGATGATGTGCCAATTACTCTCACAAGGAGTTTGAGGGCAAGAAGTCTCAGCCGCCAAGGAAGGTCACAACTGTTTCTTCCTCTCATATGCAAGCTGGGCCCTCTCCTTCCTCTTGTTCTCAAGCTCCTGCACAGCATGAATATCTAATAATGTCAGAAAATCAAAATCAACAAAGTGTGAAAAGCTCACTCCCCTTTTCCACAGTGATCAACTTCAAAACTCTTGTGTAGCAGGGGGGAACCAGCCTTAGAACCTGTTGTGGGTTGTGGGTTGTGCCTTTGGGGTGAAGCTGGGAGTGGGCTTGAGGTTCAGAATGAAAAGACACCACCTACTCATTCTGAACCTCAAGCCCACTCCCAGCTACAGCCACCACCTGAGTCCGTCTCTGCGAGCATCAGGAACACCCATGCAGGTTCTCAAGCTGGTTTCACCCTTGCTACGCAGGAGGATGTAGCAAACCCATGCTTGGCCCTGATGCAGACCTTGTTCTCCTTCTGTGCAGAAAGACAATTTTTTAGATGATGTGTGCGTGTTTGTGTCTTTCAGATACACACACATCAACATCCAAACTGAAAAATGAAAGCGAGGTGAGACAGAGAGGTGATGTGCCTCCAGAGAGGTGAGAAAAAGTTGAAACCCTAATTGAAAAATGAAGACGCCAGAAAGACCGAAAAACCATTATTTATAAACAAATCTTATATACCACGTCAGTTGTTTTACATTATCGACGTTTATATATAACATAAACGTCGTTTAAATTTAAAATAAGGTCGTATAAATTATTTAACAACGACGCTATATAAAAACGACGTTGTAATTGTGTAATTAAAAACATTACACGTCGGTATGAGTAATTAAAACGCCGTGGTATTAATTTTTCACGTCGGTATTTTTGAATATAAGGTCGTTGGGTAAATTGGAAAATGACGATTCCTCTTTTTTGAAGAAACATGCGTCGTGTAATTCGATTTTAAAACGTCGTTTTATTAAAACATACCGTCGTGGAAAGTAATATTATAGGGCAGTGTTAACAATAGCGCCGTATAATGTATCATACTAGGGCGCATACTATTAATAGCGTCGTTGTTATGAAACGGTTTTTTATTATTTTAAACTTTTCGCCTTCCTGACCCATACTTGCACGTTACCAAACCCGAGAAAAACTTTCAAGCTTCTCTCATTTTTCACTTTCCAAGAACAGTTTCAAACTTTCAAGCTTATCTCCGAGAGAAAACTTTTCGTCTTCCTCTCCTCTTCATCTTCATCTCTGAACTGAAACACCAAACTCCAGGAGAAAGCTTTCATTGCAAGCAAAGGGTAAGCATTTCTGGAAGGATTCTTGTTCCTGTTTTGCATGCGCATATCATTTTCGTTTTTTTATATCTTTTTACATTTTTTCTTTCCAAGTTTGATAAAATTTGGTGACAAAGACGGAAACTTTCCAAGATTGAACACTACTCTGGTTCTTTTACTTCAACTAAATAAGACGACGGTGGCTTGTTATTTACATGGTTAGATTTATATACCACGACGGTTCGTCAGTCACCCTAGCGTCGTGTGAAAGTGTTCTTCGTTGTTTTTTAAAATGATATCCTTTTTTTGTTTTTGATTTTTAAGGATATATTCATCGCATGTTTGATTCTCTGAACAATGGTTTTTGTTTCGAAAATCTTTTTAATTATTTTTCTGTTGAAAATATTTTACGTTGTTTTTGTGGTATAGACGACGGTATATTAATATTTACGTCGTTTTATTTTCAATACCACGGCAAATGTTTATTATTAACGTCGTTGTAATATTTAATACTCTGTTTTTGATTATATCATAAGACGTCGGTTGTTTATTATTGACGTCGTTGTAATATTTTATCACGTCGGTGATTCATTACCGTTGTGTAAATTTATTATTACGTCGGTTGTTTTGTGTTTACGTCGTTTGAAATATTATAATACGTCGTAGTTTATAAATAATCGTCGTGGTTTTTCTTAATTTCACTGATATATTTTCACTTGCAGGTTTAATTTGTCTGTAACAATGGTTTCTCAATCCCAAAGTAAGGAGTCTGGCTTGAAAAAAAATGAATCCTCGAAGAAGGAGCTTAGAGTTGTAAATCCTCAAACCAAGTCCTCGAAGAAGATGAAGTTTGTTTCATCTTCTGAGACAGAAGCAGGCAGCACGGCAACTATTTCTGAGGAGCCAAAGTCAGGTCGGGGTATGAGCACAATGCCCCGTGTTGTGCAGAGAAAAATTCAGAAAATCAAGCATGTTGTTGAGTACAATGAAGAAGGGAAACCATATGGCCGTGCACATAATGAGATGCAGTCCTACATTGGTGTGTTGGCACGCTCCAGAGTCCCACTTGTGGACAAGAAATGGGTTCAAATATCCAAGGATATAAAAGAGCAGATTTGGGAAGCCATTGACATGTCTTTTGTGGTTGGTAAAGGGGGCAAGACAATGGTGCTATCTTCTGCCGCCAAGAAATGGAAGGATTTCAAGTCTACACTAACGAGGTTTCATATCCTTCCATTCATCAAGGAGCAGGATAGATTAAGGCAGCCCCCTGAAACATACAAATTCATAGAGAAAGCTCAATGGGATGCCTTTGTAGCTTCAAGGTTATCTGAAAAATTTGGGGCTGTGCATGAAGAACAATCACAGAGGAGGGAGAAACTCGAGTACAATCATCGATTGTCTCGAAAAGGATATGTTGGTTTTAAGGAGTACTTGAAGGAAATCATGCCTGGGGTAGATATTGATCGATCTACCTTATGGAAAAAAGCAAGAGAAGACAAACATGGTAACATCCCGGATCCAAAGACTGCAGAGAAAGCAAAATTAATTGTAAGCCTACTCACTCTGTTTTAAAATTTTTATTACGTCTGCTGTTATATTTTTACGTCGTGTGAAAATATTTACTACGTCGAAATATTTTATAACGCGTCGTTAAAGGTCTGAATCTGGAATCCATGCTCTGTTTTTTGTAATTATATCATAAGACGTCGGTGGTTTATTATTGACGTCGTGTTAATAAATTAATCACGTCGGTATTTAGTTTGCGTCGTCTGAAATAATATATTACGTCGATTGTTATGTTATTAAGTCGTGTGAAATATTATATTACGTCGATTTTTTATAAATAACCGTCGTTTGTTTTTTTATTCTGACTTCTTATTATGTCTTTTTGTTAGGATGATTTGCAAAAGCAAGTCTCTGAAGGCGCTCTTTCTCTGTCAGGGACCAGTGATGTTTTGACAATGGCTTTGGGACCCGAGCATCCAGGAAGAGTTAGAGGTGTAGGGGCTGGGGTTTCCCCTAAGCAATACTTCAATTTACCTAGACAACATAAGGTAAAGTTTGCCGATCAATTGAAGGAAAGTGTAAGACTTGTCCTTCAAGAAGAGACTAGGAAAATGGAGGCTAGATCAAGGGAAGAGAGTTTAAAGATGGAGGCTAGGACCAAGCAATTGGTAGAAGCTGAGAGGGAATATTTGCTGAGTCAGCTTTCCAAATTCATCCCCAATTTTGATCCAAGCGTGCTGAATCTGAATACAATGTCCCAAATCCAAGGGCAAAGTCCCAAAAATCCAATGTCCGACAAAGCAAGCTGCTCTGGGGCACTTGATGTTAGAGCCCTTCAATTTGAGGAGGATACTGCCAAGAATGGGGAAAAGCAGGAAGAAATGGTAACGTTTTTTAACTTTGAATTCTCTGCTTCTCTGTTTATATTTACCGTCGTGTTAACGAAATACCACGACGCAATTTTTATTAAACCGTCGTTTGATGTTATTAGACGTCTGTAATTATTATACCGCCTTCTGTTAACGTTTACCACGACGGTTTATTTATTTGTTTTTAATTTTTGTACAATATCATTTATATATTTCTTTATTTCTTAAAACAGAAATCCGGGGAAGTAGAGAAGAGAGTAGAAGGAAAGACACTTGAGATAGTTGAACAGGTAAATTCTCATAACTTAGCCTTTTTCATTTTTTTTCAATTCTCATTACTGTCGTAATTCTTTATTTAACGTCGTTTAATGAATTTTACACGTCTGTAATTATTACATACCGTCGTCTGTTATTGAGTACCACGACGGTTTAATTTAATTTTTTACTTTTTGTACAATGTCATATATATTTCTTTATTACTTATAACAGAAATCTGGCGAGGTAGAAAAGATAGTAGAAAATATAGAGGAAAAGAAAGATGAAAAGGTAATTTCTCATGACTTTGCCTTTTTAATATGTTTTTCAATTTTCAGACGTCTGTAATTCTTACATACCGTCGTATGTTATTAAGTACCACGACAGTTTAATTTAATTTTTTACTTTTTAATTTTGTTGACTTTTTGTACAATGTCTTATATATATTTCTTTATTTCTTATAACAGAAATCTGGGGATGTAGTAAGTATTGTAGAAAATATAGAAGGAAAGAAAGAAGAAAACAAAGAAGAAAAGAAAGAAGAAAAGGTAATTTCTCATAACCGTCGTAATACATGAATTACCACGACGTTTATTACTTACCGTCGTGTAATAAACTTTAGACGTCTGTAATTCTTACATACCGTCGTTTGTTATTAAGTACCACGACGGTTTAATTTAATTTTCTATATTTTCTAAACGACGTAATAAAGTATTCATTACGACGGTATTTTTTCCTTCGTCGTGTAACTAATTTCAGACGACGTTTTGTTATTTTAACCGTCGTTTTTATTTATTTACCACGTCACTTTACGTTGCTTTATTTCTTTTAACAGAATACTGAAGTTCCAGATTATTCAAAGCTGGAGGTTCCATCTTCTTTAAAATCCCTTTGTAATTATGTTGATACGACACTTAAGCCTCAGCAGAAGGCTATGAGCTTTACCATTGAGAAGGAGGTGTTTGGCTTAGAACGTAATACCTTCGTCTTGCATGAAGATATTAGCCAATTTGCTAACATGGAGGAAATTGGGGCTACTGTAGTTGCAGTATATATGAGGTTTGTCCTTATCAAATATTCACTATGTTTTAAAAAAAAAAAACACTATGTTTTTTGCAGTATATATGAGGTTTCAATGCATATATTTAGGTGCCTATTTGATCATTTGAAAGCTGCAAATATGGTGAACATGGTTGGCTTTATCGACCCTGCTCTAGTTAGTGCCGACGCTGGTTCATTAACTGAAAGATCACGTATCGTAGCCAGTCGTCTTCACAAAACAGATGGTGAACAGATTTTCCTGATGCCTTACAATCCAAGGTTAGTCTCCAAACAAAAAACAGGATTTTGTTTGTATGATGCTCTGCATATAAAACTATTTAACCTTTATATTTATTTTGTGCAGATGTCATTGGGTCCTGTTCATTGTGAGAGCAAAGAAGGAGACCGTCTATTTTTTGGATCCACTGCCTGGAAAACGAGTTGTGGATGAGGACGGTAAAAACATATTGAACAGTGCTTTAAAAATGTATAATTCACACATAGGCAGAGTAGGCCGTAAAGCACCACTTTGGAAAACTCTGACCGGCACTCCAAAGCAACCAAGCAGTGTGGAATGCGGGTATTATGTCATGCGCTTTATGCGAGACATCATCTTGGATCCTTCCCTGGAATTTGAGAAGAAGGTAAGAAAACAAATTTCAGATTTATTTTTATGTGGGTTTTTATATTATCAACGACGGTAAATTACAAATACCGTCGTTGAATAAATATACTACGTCGGTAAATTACAAATACCGTCGTCTGTGAGATTAATCTTTGTTTATGGACTGCAGTTTGCGAAGGGAAATGATGAAGCGCCATACCCCCAAGCTGCCATTGAAGAAGTTAGGAAAGAATGGGCAGAGTTTGTGTGTGTTCATATGGAGTAGAGGAATTTTAGCATTCTTAAACATATTTATAAAATGTACAAATTTTGTTAGAATTAGACAAGTTCTTGTACAAAATTGGTTAGAATTAGCAAGTTTTTGTTGACGTCAACGTCCCTGTAAATTTGTTGATGTTTTCATGTTGTGAAAAACCCAAGATAATGCTGAACCAAATTTGTTGAGGTTTTCATGTTGTGAAAAACCGTAGTTTCTTCAAAAAGACGTTGTAGACACATAACAACGTCACAGTTTTTACAAAGCGACGTAAAAGGTTGTTCAAGCGACGCTCTTGGTTCTATAGACGACGTTGTTTTCTTGATATCAGACGGCGAGAGTAAGGGTGTTGGTCGTGGAAAATGGTTTGTACGTCGTTTTATGTGTAAAAATGGCCATGGTTTATAATTTAAACGACGTTTTGTTTGAAAATTGAGTCGTTTATAGTAATTTGAAACGTCCTTAATGTATTAACGCCGACGTGGTTTGTGGGTTTTATTAATAATATTTTATTCCATTTAATTCAAATATTCATATTAAATTTAAAATAAATCCAAAAATGCAACGTCAACTACTATGAAGTCATTGTGATATTTTCTTCCCCCTTAAGCTTTAAAAAATTAAGTTTGAGTTATACAAATTTAAAATTACCAACAAAAAGAAAAATGTTTTCATGAGTCACAACATCACTTATACTTTAATGGTTTAGGGTTTAGGGTTTAGGGGGATAAAGGTTTATTTTTGGGGTTTAGGGTTTATTGTTAATATATATAAGGCCCTAAAACCATAAATCCTTTTCTATAATTATTTAAACATATATATATAATTTAAAGTTTATATTTTATGGTCTAGGGTTTAGGGTTTAGGGTTTAGGGTATAGATGTCATATTTAACGACGGTTTTATTGTTTTCCGTCGATGATTTACGAAGAGCGCATTTCTAAACCGTGGTTTCTTTAAAATGACGTTGTACACACATAACAACGTCATTTTTGTTGAAAAAGCGACGTAAAAGGTTGTTCAAACGACGCTCTTGGTTCTATAGACGACGTTGTTTTTTTGATATTAGACGGCGAGAGATTAAGAGTTTGGGTCGTGGAAAACGGTTTGTACGTCGTTTTATTTGTAAAAATGGCCATGGTTTTAACTTGAAACGACGTTTGTTGTTAAAATTCAGTCGTTTATAGTATTTAAAACGTCGTTAATTTATTAACGACGACGTGGTTTGTGGGTTTTATTAATAATATTTTATTCCATTTAATTCGAAATATTCATATTAAATTTAAAATAAATCCAAAAAATGCAACGTCAACTCCTATGAAGTCATTGTGATATTTTCTTCCCCCTTAAGCTTTAAAAAATTAAGTTTGAGTTATACAAATTTAAAATTACCAACAAAAAGAAAAATGTTTTCATGAGTCACAACATCACTTATACTTTAATGGTTTAGGGTTTAGGGTTTAGGGGGATAAAGGTTTATTTTTGGGGGTTTAGGGTTTATTGTTAATATATATTAGGCCCTAAAACCATAAATCCTTTTCTATAATTATTTAAACATATATATATAATTTAAAGTTTATATTTTATGGTCTAGGGTTTAGGGTTTAGGGTTTAGGGTATAGATGTCATATTTAACGACGGTTTTATTGTTTTCCGTCGATGATTTACGAAGAGCGCATTTCTAAACCGTGGTTTCTTTAAAATGACGTTGTAAACACATAACAACGTCATTTTTGTTGAAAAAGCGACGTAAAAGGTTGTTCAAACGACGCTCTTGGTTCTATAGACGACGTTGTTTTCTTAATATTAGACGGCGAGAGGTTAAGAATTTGGGTCGTGGAAAATGGTTTGTACGTCGTTTTATTTGTAAAAATGGCCATGGTTTTAACTTGAAACGACGTTTGTTGTTAAAATTCAGTCGTTTATAGTATTTAAAACGTCGTTAATTTATTAACGACGACGTGGTTTGTGGGTTTTATTAATAATATTTTATTCCATTTAATTCGAAATATTCATATTAAATTTAAAATAAATCCAAAAATGCAACGTCAACTCCTATGAAGTCATTGTGATATTTTCTTCCCCCTTAAGCTTTAAAAAATTAAGTTTGAGTTATACAAATTTAAAATTACCAACAAAAAGAAAAATGTTTTCATGAGTCACAACATCACTTATACTTTAATGGTTTAGGGTTTAGGGTTTATATAAATTTAGAAAATTGATTAGGGTTTAGGGTTTTATGGACGAGATATTTTAGGCCATAAAACCCTAATCCCTTTTGAAACATTATTTTTAAAAACAATATATATAATTTAGGTTTTATTTATTAGGGTTTAGGGCATATTTCTTTAGACATTTTAACGACGGTAGTTTGGTTTTGCGTCGTAAGTATATTTACAACGACGTCAGTTTTAAAATAAGCGTCATGTTTAGGTTGAACTTTTAACGACGATTGTGTTTTTGTTTCCGTCGATGTTTTTTAAAAAGCGCGCTTTCTAAAAATTTCAGCTCGACCTAAAATTTTCAGATTTCGCTCTAACTCTTATACAAGTTGACCATAGTCTGTGTCCTAAAACATTTCGCTCCGCTCTCTCACTTCAACTCTAATTCAAAGTTGGTCTCTCCATCGAATCCAAGTTGGCCAAGTTTACAACTCCGTCGAATCCAAGTTGGCTATAAGCTATGAGCTCTGCCTACCTGTAAGTGCAAACCCTAATCTCATGCTTGTAAATTCATTGAATGATATTCAGTTCTGTGGTAAAGGGTTTTGTGATTTTTTAATGTTGTCGACGGTATGGGTTAATGGATTTAATGTTTAATGTTTTCATGAATCGGGTTTAGGGTTTAATCTTGTCGGATCTTTTAATACTCTCTGTTATTATGAATCGGGAATGGATTTAATGTTTTCATGCTTAGTATATGTTGGTTTCATGCTTAGTATTAATGTATATGTTGTGTTCTTAATACCCTACATAAAAATTAATGTATATGTTGTGTTCTGAATATATTCTGGGTTCATGAAAATAAACTGGGATTTGGAAATCTTTTTTATGCATACGACAACGGTTTTTTAACAAACCGTCGTCTATAAAAATATACCACGACGCTTGTTTTAACTACCGTCGTGGTTCAAGTTCGCAGCTTCTGTTTCTTGCTAGCATTAGACGACGGTTTTTTAAAACCCGTCGTCTATATAAGTGTAATACGTCTGTTTTTTTTTAAAAACCGTCGTCTGTATACTTTATTAGTTGCTATTAAAACCTTATATAATCTGCTATAGTGATAGTCATTGCTTGTCTTTTCACCTTATTATAGATAATAGGATATAGTGTCCAAGATGGATAAGTCATGGATGCACTCGGATAGAAGATCGAAGGCATATGAGTTAGGGGTGGAAGCATTTTTGCAATTTTCTGTAGAAAATCTTCTAACTACAACGCATATCCGTTGTCCATGTGTTAAATGTGCGAATTTGAAATTGTTTGGGGTTGGAATTATAAGGGATCACTTATACTTTAATGGAGTTGACAAAAGCTATAAGAATTGGATATTTCATGGAGAACCTTGGGAAGCAACTACTAATGCTAGTAGAAATGCTGAAGAAGATGATGACCATAGTAGGTACAGTTTTGTGTCTGAAGAAATAGAGATGGATGATAATGATTTTGGTGATTTTGGATCCGATCCTTATGAGTTTGCTAATGTGATTGGGGATGGAGATCAACCATTGTACCCTGGTTGTAGAAAGTACACCAAGTTATCGGCATTAGTGAAGTTGTATAATTTGAAGGCAAAACATGGGATGAGTGATGTATGTTTTACAGAATTATTGATACTTCAGGGCGAGTTGCTTCCAGAAGGAAATACAATACCGGCCTCTATGTATGAGGCAAAAAAGACTCTGTGTGCATTGGGGCTGAGTTATGAGAAAATCCACGCAGGCCCCAATGATTGCATCTTGTATAGGAAGGAGTATGAAGATTCAACTAATTGTCCTACTTGTGGTATCTCAAGGTGGAAGGAAACCAAAGATGGATTCTTGAAAGAGGGTGTGGCAGCGAAGGTGTTGTGGTATTTTCCTCCAATTCCAAGGTTTAAAAGGATGTTTCAATCACATGAGACAGCTAAGAATTTGACTTGGCATGCTGCTAGAAAATCAATTGATGGTCAGATGTCTCATCCGGTGGATTCCCCGTCTTGGAAACTTCTTGATGATAAATGGCCCGAGTTTGGTAATGAGCCGAGAAACTTGAGATTGGCTCTTTCATCTGATGGATTCAATCCCCACAGTTCTCTAAGTAGCAGATATAGTTGCTGGCCAGTTATCTTAGTTACATATAATCTCCCACCATGGCTGTGCATGAAACGAAAGTTCATGATGTTGACTTTATTGATTTCCGGTCCTAAACAACCCGGAAATGATATAGACGTCTACTTGGAGCCTTTGATTGATGATTTAAAATCTTTGTGGGATGGGATTAGAGGAGTGTATGATGCACACATAGGAGAATATTTTACACTCAGAGCTGCATTACTGTGGACCATTAATGATTTTCCCGCCTATGGAAACTTATCTGGTTGTGTTGTTAAAGGATATAAAGCTTGTCCAATATGCGGCGATGATACACCTAGTCACAGGTTGAAAAATGGCCACAAAATTTGTTACATTGGGCATAGAAAATGGTTACCAATTAATCATCCATATAGGAGGCAACGTGCAGCTTTTAATGGGAAACCTGAATATGGCACGGCTCTGGAGCCATTAACGGGAGAAGAAGTGCTGCAAATGGTTGAAGATATTAATTACATATGGGGATCGAAAAAAGGGGGAGGTGGAGGTGAAAATGATGGTGACAGAGTTTGTTGGAAGAAGAAGTCAAAATTCTTTGATCTTGAGTATTGGAAATACCTTCCAGTGAGGCATGTCCTCGATGTTATGCACATTGAGAAGAATGTTTGTGATAGTATCATTGGTACATTGCTGGAGATCCCTTGGAAAAAATAAAGATGGGATTGCTGCTCGGTTAGATTTATTGAACATGGGGTCAAAACTGATTTGCAACCCGAGTATGGAGAAAGAAGTACTCGTTTGCCTCCAGGGCCTTGGAATTTGTCAAGAGCAGAGAAGAGAGCGGTTTGCAATTCTTTCTATGGTATGAAGGTCCCTGAAGGTTATTCTTCAAATATAAAAAATCTTGTATCTTTACAAGATTCAAGACTTCTTGGCCTTAAATCACATGATTGTCATACCTTAATGCAACAATTGCTCCCTGTGGCAATTCGTTCTGTTTTGGAGAAGCCTGCAAGGTATGCAATAACTCGTTTGTGCTTCTTCTTCAATGCTATATGTGCAAAGACGGTTGATGTTTCCAAGCTAGATAAGTTGGAAGAAGATGTAGTAGTTACTTTGTGTTTGCTTGAAAAATACTTTCCACCTTCATTCTTCGATATCATGGTTCATCTAGTAGTACATCTTGTCAGAGAAGTTCGTCTATGTGGGCCAGTTTATTGTAGATGGATGTATCCGTTCGAAAGATATATGAAAGTTCTAAAGGGGTATGTTCAGAACCGTACTCATCCCGAAGGTTGCATTGCGGAGCGTTATATAGCTGAAGAAGCTGTAGAATTTTGCACTGAACATTTATCTGATATTAGTACAATTGGAGTGCCATCAAGTCAGAAGATAGGAGTTTCAAAGCCATTATCAGGTTGCACAGTGAGCTTAGTTGATCGGGACCTGTTCAACCAAGCACATCTATATGTCTTGGAGAATACGGAGGAAGTTCTACCTTATATCGAGTATGAGTTTTATTCCTTAAGTTTCCATTTTAAATTATTCCTTATGTTTATCTTATATGTTTGGGACCGTAATGCTTGAATTTTTCGTGTCATGTAGGGAAAATATGATCCACATCAAGGCCGCTTATCCAAAATTTAGAAAGAGAACAAAGTGGCTGCAAGATAAGCATAATAGCACTTTCATTCAATGGCTACACTTCAAGGTATATGTTATTCAATAACATATTGGACTTTTAATTTTCTTCTTTCTATGTTAGATTGAATTAAGATATGATTAATTTGCAGGTTCAAAGTGAACTTGATGAGGGAGGCAATCATGGGGTATCAGAAAATTTAAGGTGGCTAGCAGCTGGTCCAAACATGGCAGTGCCATTATATAGGAGCTATCTTATTAAAGGTGTTAAATTTAACATCAAGGCACAAGATGATGTGCGGACAGTTCAAAATAGTGGAGTTTATTTACTTGCACATACCATGCAAGTTGCTAGTGCCAAGGATAAAAACCCAATTCTCTCAAATATGGGTTTTTATGGTGTCATTCAAGAAATTTGGGACCTTGACTACCAAAAGTTTACAATCCCAGTCTTTAGGTGTGATTGGATAGATAGTACTTCCGGCCTTGTAGTCGACGAACTTGGATTTACCCTTGTAGATTTGAGTAAAATTGGACATAGGAATGACCAATTTGTTTTGGCTTCTCAAGTCAAACAAGTATTTTTTGTTGACGACCCGATGCATCATGGTTGGTCGGTAGGTAGTGTTATCAGCGCCTAATAGAGAATATAATTATGATGTTATTGGTGATGATGTCTTAGGTGATGTGAGAATTGAGTGTGAGTCATTTACTAGAGGGATGCCAAATGTTGACACATTTGATGAACTAGTGGGTGAGTTTGGGAGTCAAAATATTCGAGATGGGTGTGAAGATATATGGATTGAATGATGCTCTTGTAATTTATGAAATTATTTATGCCCTAAACAGCACTACTGACATTAATTTTGTAATAAATTGTAATGTGTTTTCTTCACTTTCATTATGCAGGTTTTGGACACAAAACAATCAGTACATAAAATACTGGTTCAGTATTATAAAACGACGGTCCTTATAAAACTGTGAAAAACAGACGTCTGTTGTCATAAAATTGTCAATAAAAAATGACGTTTTGGAGCAATCAACGACGGCACTGAATTTACCGACGTCTACAAGCGACCTGAAAGTGAAAAGAGACGACGTTATTGTGAAACAGTTATTAACGATATCACGTCGGAGAAGGATAAAGAGCCGCCATGTAATTACAAATAACACGACTTCAGTACAATAATACCGACGTCTAAAAGGACAGATATCGAACCTGAACGTTACAAAAGACGACGTCTTGGATGGATTAGACGACTATTATTTTACTAAAGACGACGTTTTTAATGGAGAAACACGGCTGTCTTTTACATTATTACGACGTTGTATATAACATACTACGTCGTTAATAGAAATAAATATGTCGTAAGTCATGAGCCTAATATATTTTCCACGTCGGTTATATAAATATATAAGACGTAGTATATATTAATAACGTCATATTTTCTTATTTAAAGACGTAGTATATATATACACACGACTGTGTTTGTATAAAATAGGTCGTCTATTCTTTTCCATGACAATTTTTTGGTACATTTTTCAGTATAAAGACGTCGGTTTTTTTTGTAAAGGACGTTGTTTGGTACAACAACGACGGTGATTAACCCCTAAACGCTATTTCCACGTCAATATTAATGGAAAAACTGAAGTAACAATTCTATTTCACGACGGTTATATAAATATATTGGACGTCGTATGATTTAATAACGTCGTATTTTATTTATTTAAAGACGTATGGTTTACTTTTAAACGACGATTGTTTTATAAAATAGGTCGTCTATTCTTCTCCGAGGACAATGTTTTGGTTCATTTTTCAGTGTACAGACGTCGGTGTTGTTTTGTAAATGACGTTGTTTGTTATAACAACGACGGTGATTTACCCTAACCGCTATTTCCACGTCAATATTAATGGAAAAAACGAAGTATTAATACTATTGCACGACGGTTATATAAATATATTGGACGTCGGATGGTTTAATAACGTCATATTTTATTTATTTAAAGACGTATTGTATTCTTTTACACGACGGATATTGTATAAAATAGGTCGTCTATTCTTCTCCAGGACAATTTTTCGTTCATTTTTCAGTATAAAGACGTCGGTTGTTTTTTTGGTAATGACGTGGTTTGTAATACCAACGACGGTAATTTCGCGTTGTGGTTTTACTTTGCAAAAGACGTCGCTCGATTTTACGACGGTTTGAAAACCAAATTCACGACGGTGAATTCCCGTCGTCTTTTGCCTTTTTTGTAGTAGTGTGTTTTATATATCCACTTCACTCCCACAATTGGTTTGCTACTTGGTTTGTTAACCAATTCCCAAGTGGAATTCTTCTCTATCATCAATATTTCTTCAGTCATAGCCTTTTCCAAGCTTCATCCTTGACTGCTTCATCAAAAAATTTAGGTTCAATGATGCTCATCTTGCATTGAGCATACACATCAGTCAAACTTTTCCATTTCCTTGGAGTGTGATCATAAATTTCAAAGGTTGAAACTGATGAATCAGTTGGGACTGATTCCATGGATGCTTGCAGGTCATGACCAGTTTGTGTTCTCAGAGGAAAGTGCACAGACTGAGATAGGTCACTTTCTTTTGAATCAAGCTCAGATGTCATTGAGCTTCTTTCATCATTCCAAGGCACTCGTTGGACTTCTATTCTGCAGGTACACAGCTATATTTACAGCTTCTGCCCAGAATTTCAAAGGAATATTCTTCTCATGCATCATTGTTCTTGCCATTTCAACTATAGTTCGGCTCTTTCTCTCTGCAACACCATTTTCTTGCCAAGAGTAGGCTACTGTTAATTGCCCTTCCATTCCCGCATCGTCAAAAGACTTGAAAAACTCTAGTGATGTGTATTCACCACCTCGGTCACTTCTTAGCTTCTTGATTTTTTAACCACTTTAAAGCTCAACCATGGACTTAAACTTCTTGAAAACATTGAGAACCTGTTATTTATGTTGCAGAAAGAAAACCCAACACATCTGAGTGTAATCATCTATAAAAGTGAGAAAGAATCTGTTGCCTGCAGGAGTAGTAATCTGCATTGGACCACATATGTCAGAGTGTATTAGTTCTAAGGGCTGTGATGCTCTCCAAACTTTCTCCTTGTCAAAAGGTTCTCTGTGACCTTTTCCTGTAGCACAACCAGAGCACACATGCTTTATGACTTGTAATCTAGGCAGACCTTGACCATTTCTTTGTCTTGCAGGAGCATCAAACTATTATAGTTTAGATGTCCATACCTTTTATGCCACAGCCAAGAGGACTCCTCAACTATTACTTTATTAGCCATAGAGGGTTTGACATATTCTAGGCTTAAAGGAAAACATCTATTTCCCTTCATTGGTACACTTGCAATTAAATCCTGCATCTGCCTATCCCCATAAATATCAACCATATTATCACCAAAGACAAGCCAATATCCATGTTCTACCATTTGACCTACACTTAACAGGTTCTCATCCAAACTAGGAACAATCATAACCTCCTTAATGTATCTGGTCACACCCTGCATTTCTATTACCAAAGTACCTTTGCCTATTGATTGCACTAGATCACCAGTACCCATTTTGACATACATTTCACATTTCTATCAACATCAACAAGCAAAGACTCATGGGAGGTCATGTGATTACTACATGCACTGTCAACATACCACATATTCACATTCTTTCCAATGGTAGTAGAGTGACATGCATAAAACATAGTTGCAGGTTCTATTACCTGATTTGCGAAGTAAGCAAGCTTCCCTGCCTTTGCTTGATTACAATCCTTGATGAAATGTCCAAACTGATTGCAGCCATGACACTTTGGTTTCCCTTTAAATCAACACTCACCATAGTGTAGTTTATCACAATGCTTACATTTTCCCTTAGCCTTCTCAGATTTGTCTCCTTGACTGGCAGAGTTTTGCGATTTAGAATCCCATTTTCTACCCTTCGATTTCCAGTTCTTCTTGGCTTAGAGTCACCAGAAGAGGAATTGAACTGAGCTCCCTTTTGAGTCACACTCATGCTACTGAAGGCTTTCTCAGTAGTATTCTCAGCATGCCTATCTAGGCGCTGAGCAAACCCTCTTAATGCAGCAATCACTTCTTGTACCTCAATAGTCTCAATGTCCTTAGTTTGCTCAATCACATAGAAGATCGGATCAAACTCCTTGGTCAAGCTTATGAGCAGTTTCTGAACTAAACGCCCTTTGGATAGATCTTCCCCAAGCCCCTTCATCTGATTCACCAACTCAAGCAAACGAGTGAGATACACAGACAAGGTTTCATCATCCTTCATCCTTGTGTACTC